>JAHHZJ010004160.1:0-19067 GCA_021437245.1 Aegilops speltoides | reverse complement strand
GGAACTAACAAACTATAATCTCACTATTGAAGCAATTGCAATTTATCGTAACATCGTAAAGAGTCAACAATAGAGCTTTTCAGCAAGCTCACATACTCAACTATCTTGTAGTCTCCTATAATTGCTAACACTCACGCAATACTTGTGGTTATGGAGTTTCAAATGATTAACGAGAAAGATAGGGCTTATTGTGTCATTTCTCCCAACGTATTCACCTTTTAGGTGATGTCAACAATAATAGCCCATGCTAACTTACATCCAATTGATATATATGTCATGATCTTTCAAACACGAGGAGCTTGCCAAAGGATAAAAATGAAAAGGTAAAGGTGAGGATCTCTTTGCTCAAGCATAAAGTAAAAGATAGGCCCTTCGCAGAGGGAAGCAGAGGTTGTCATGCACGCTTAGGGTTGATGCACGTAAATCTTAATGCAAAAGAACGCCACTTTATATCGCTTCTTGTATGTGGACCTTTATTATGCAGTCCGTCGCTTTTATTACTTCCACAACAAGTTCGCATAAAGCTTATTTTCTCCGCACTAATAAGTCATACATATTTAGAGAGCAATTTTTATTGCTTGCACCGATGACAACTTACTTGAAGGATCTTACCTCCATAGGTAGGTATGGTGGGATCTCGTGGCAAAACTAGGTTTAAGGTTATTTGGAAGCACAAGTAGTATCTCTACTTGGTGCAAGGAATTTGGCTAGCATGAGGGGGGAAGGCAAGCTCAACATGTTTGGAAGGTCAATGACAATATACTTTAACTCGAGATGTCGGAAAACATAAACCATTACGCTTGTCTTCCTTGTCCAACATCAACTCTTCTAGCATGTCATACTTAATGAGTGCTCACAATCATAAAAGATGTCCAAGATAAGATATTTATATGTGAACCCCTTTTCCTTATCACTTCCTATTAATTGCAACGATGACCAAGGCTAAGTTTATCACCTCTCAACAATTTTTATGCCTCATACTTTCTATGTGTGAAGTTATCACTATCCATAAGATCAATATGAACTCCATTATCCTTTATACTTTCTCAAGATTATAGCAACATAGTAAAGCCCTTGAATCAACACTAATCTTTATTATAGATAGCACACGGACTCAATTACATAAAGAGATCACAAAGCAAAACTCTAAACTACTTGATATCAAAACTTCAAACTACTAGATCAAGATACTACTAAAAGGATCAAACTAAATAAAGTGGTAAAGATAGGAGTGTGATGGTGATACGATATCGGGCACCTTCCCAAGCTAAGGGGCCACAAGGGAGTGCCCATACCCATGTGATTATGTCCCTGAGGTGGTGATGGTGGAGTTGTTGCATTTTTTCTTCTAGCTTGCATCCGAGGCTAAAATTTTCTCCTCGATCCTCATTCTCGAGCCTGTTTCATTATCTTTTTGCATAGTGCTGCCTTGTCATGTCCCGCAAAAAACGTGGTGGGATAGATTTGACCTTAGGGAGGCTTGACTTCTTGAACTCCACATGCATATCACCGTGTTGGGTAGTGGATCGTCTCTTCATCGGAGCTTGTCTCCTCCTTCCCTTTGGATCATAGTCTTCTTCTTCCTCCGTGGTCCAGCCATAATGTTCCACATCCCCATATACTTTTGGATTTCATATAATCTGCCATGTAGCTCTCCTCCTAATCTTGGGACGACATCTTGCTCTATTCTCGCAAAGTGAATGAAGCTCAAAACGAAAACAGAGGATATTTGGCGATGACGGTGGTCAAAACCTTCGGGAGTATATATAATGAATTTTTACCAACCAAAATACGTGAACATACAAGAAAATAGAGTCCGGGAGGCACACGAGGTGCCCAGAGATGGGGGCGCCCTGCTGGGGCGCACCTCCACTCTCGTGGGGCCTCGTGTCCCTTTCGGACTACTTCTTTCTCCCTAAAATTTAAATAATCCAAAATCGACATAAAATTGCCATTAGAGTTGTTTTGGAGTCGATTTATTTACTGCACTTCACATACCTATACACCTTTTCGAGTCTGAACGCTCGAAAGTGTCCCTTATGTATTCCTGTGGGTTACAGCTTTCAATAATATTAGTTTCAACATTGATAGGATTACCTGAAATATAATGTTTAATTTTTGACCGCTTACCACCCTCGGATTTGTGCCTTTGAAGTTGTTGATTTTATAGCACCGTAACGATAGACCTCCTCGATAACGTATGGACCTTCCCATTTTGAGAGAAGTTTTCTCGCAAAAAATCTTAAACGAGAGTTGAATAATAACACATAATCTTCTACGTTAAACTCACGCTTTTGTATCCTCTTCATCATGCCGCTTGACTTTTTTCTTGAATAGCTTGATATTCTCATATGCTTGTTCTCCATTCATTAAGTGAGCTAATATCAAATAACCTCTTCTCACCGCAAGTTTGAAGTCATATTTGAGCTCTATGATAGCCCAATATGCTTTATGTTCAAGTTCAAGTGGTAAATGACACGCTTTTCCATAAACCATCTTATAAGGAGACATACCCATAGGGTTTTTGTATGCAGTTCTATAGGCCCATAATGCATCATGAAGTTGTTTTGGACCAATTTTTTCTAGATCTATTCATCACTTTTTGCAAAATTAATTTGAGCTCTCTATTGCTCAACTCTACTTGACCACTAGATCATGGATGATAAGGAGATGCTATTCTATGATTGACATCTTACTTAGCAAACTCTACCGAAAGCACCATGAATAAAATGTGAACCACCATCAGTCATAAGATATCTAGGACTCCAAACCTCGGAAAAATAACTTTTAGCATTTTAATAGAAGTGTTATGATCAACACTACTAGTTGGAATAGCTTCTACCCACTTAGTAACGTAATCAACAGAACGAAAAATATGTGTATAACCATTAGAGGCAGGAAAAGGTCCCATATAATCAAATCCCCAAACATCAAACGGTTCAATAACAAGAGAATAATTCATAGGCATTTCTTGACGTCTACTAATGTTACCTATTCTTTGACATTCATCACAAGACAAGACAAACTTACGAGCATCTTTGAAGAGAGTAGGCCATATAAAAACCAGATTGTAGTACCTTGTGTGCGCTTCTATCTCCACCAGTGGTGTCCTCCATAAGATTCAGAGTGACACTCTTACGTGAGAATCTATTCCCTGCTCATGCTCGGGCACACAACGCCTAATAACACCATCTACTCCTTCTTTATAAAGATGTGGATCATCCAGTAGTAATGTCTTAAATCATAAAAGAACTTTTTCTTTTGCCGGTATGTGAAACTAGGCGGTATATATTTAGCAACAATGTAATTAGCATAATCAGCATACCAAGGAGCAAAGACGAGAAGCATTGACGACCGCTAATTGTTCATCGTGAAAGCTTTCATTAATAGGCAGTGGGTCTTCAAGAACATTCTCTAACCTAGACAAGTTGTTCCAGAACGGGTTCTCAGCCCCTTTCTATCAATAATATGCAAGTCAAATTCTTGGAGCAAGAGAACCCATCTAATGAGTCTTGGCTTAGCATCTTTCTTTTCCATAAGATATTTAATAGCAAAGATGATCAAGGTGAATAGTAACTTTGGAATCAACAATATAAGGTCTAAACTTATCACATGCAAACACAATTGCTAAGAACTCTTTTCAAAAGTAGCATAATTCTCTGAGAAAGATCAAGAGACTTACTAGCATACTACTATAACATTCAATTTATCGACTTTTTGCCCTAAAACAGCACCTACAAAGATAATCACTAGCATCGCATATAATTTCAAAAGGTAAATTCCAATCAGGTGGCTGAACAATAGGTGCAGGATCAAAGCTTTCTTAAGTACTTCAAACTCTTCTACACAATCATCATCAAAGACAAAAGGAATATCTTTGCAATAAATTAGTCGAGGCTCAGAGATTTCAGAAAAGTCCTTAATGAACCTCCTATAAAACCGGGCGTGACCAAGTTAGGAAACTTTATACCTTTTATATACTTGGGACATGGCATCTTTTCAATAGCATCAACTTTGGCTTTATCAACTACAATACTCTGCCGGTGTCAAAACCATGGCGGATCTCGGTAGGGGGTCCCGAATCTGCAGCGCTCTAGGCGGATGGTAACAGAGACGAGGGACACGATGTTTTACCCAGTGTTCGGGCCCTCTTGATGGAGGTAAAACCTCACGCCCCGCTTGATTAATATTGATGATATGGGTAGTACAAGAGTGGATCTACCACGTAGATCAAGGAGGCTAAACCCTAGAAGCTAGCCTATGGTATGATTGTTGTAATGGATGTGTTGTCTCATTGACTAAAGCCCTCCGATTTATAAAGACACCGGAGAGGGCTAGGTTACATAGAGTTGGTGACAATGGTAGGAGATCTACATATCCAGATTGCAAGCTTGCCTTCCACGCCAAGGAAAGTCCCATCCCGACACGGACGGAGTCTTCAATCTTGTATCTTCGTAGTCTTGGAGTCCGCGATGGACGATGATAGTCCGCTGTCCGGACACCCCTAGTCCAGACTCCCTCAAGAGCCCCCTAACCAGGCTTCAATGATGATAAGTCCAAATACAGATGTAGTCTTCGGCGTTGCAAGGCTGGTTCTCCTTTAAGTTCCATGTATCCGCTTAACAGTTGTCCCGCTTCCTTATCAATGTTGCGCCTTGGCTTCCATGCCCAATAATGTCCATCTTCCACGCTGCCGCATGAATGCTAAAAGCCGTAGCATCTGTTAGGTTTTACCCCTAGTCAGCGCAAATAATCTGCCTATAAGAGAGGCAATTAAGAATCTAGATCCAAATCACACCATCCTCCCTCCACGAAGTACTCATTAGAGCGCTTCTCACTCAAGAATCTATCTCCACCATGGACCGCCGACGCTGCTCCTTCTTCGCGCCCCCACTCTCCGCCAGAGATTGAGGAGATGCTCCGTTCAACAACGAAATGGTGAGAGCTCCAAGCGGAGGGATATCTCCTCCGCCTTCATGGTTCCGGTTCGAGCCGGATGGCCACCTACAAAGGTGGGAAGCAAGTGGAGGCTACCCCGAGTCCCAAATAAAGGGAGCGGGTATGCTTCGGCCCCTATCTGATAAGGGGCTCTGATTTCGTACATCCGCTCTCCGCTGGGCTCCTAGAGTTCTCTACGGACTCTAGCTTCATCACCTCACGCCTCGCCTATCCCCGCATATTATGGGTTACGAGCTTTTGCGTAGCTATTCCTCGGGTGTCGAGCCCCATTTCGCTACCGTGGAAGAGGTTGTTCGCCTTGTACGTAGTTCTTCGATGATGCAATCTGTCACATCCTGTTCTCGATAATGCCTAGTGCATGCATTAGAGTGTTGCATCATGTTTAAATTTCATGAAACTTGAAATGGGGATTGTTTAAACCCTAGCACCAAATGAATTCAACTAGGTCAAAATAAAATCTTTTTCATTGAACTCAAAATGCCCTCTAAAAATGTTCAACATTTCTGGTTTGAGGTGAAAGCATCTACCAAAAATGGTTTATATTTTTGCAGACATATTGGCCTCTAATTAAATCATACTCTATTTGCATTTGGGAATTTAAATGCTATAAAATATTCCAAATGCCCAAATAATTCTGAAAATAAGTGTGGGCTGTTGGAAATAATCTAAATAGAGCCTCTGATTATTTTCAGATTTTAAAGATGCCTAAATATTTTTAATAAAGCCCTAAAGACTGTGTAATAATAGAGAACAGGAACAATAAATAAAAGAAAGAGAGAAAGGAACTTACTCGGCAAGGCCCACCTGCTCGGGCATCAGAGCAGCCCACCGGGCAAAGCCAGCCCAGCCCGCCATCGCAGCCATCCCTGCTGCTCTTCCTCCTTTTGCCAGAGGACGGAGGGCGCGGTTCGAAGATGCGACGCCACCGTGACGCCACCTCCTCGCGCTGCCGACGAGGGCTCGGACGCCCACGATGCCACGCCTCCCCGACCGCCTCACTGCTCTCTTCTCCATTCTCACCTCTCGCCCTCCTCTTCGCCTTGACTGAACGCGTCCGCTACGCCGTCTCGAAACCACCACGGCCACAGCCCACCTCCCCCGCCCTCCGAAGCTATCCTCGAGGTCTGCCATGACGCTTCTTCCTCATCGCCGAAATCACATGATGCAGGAGCCCCATGACGTCGCCTCGAGCTCGCCATCGCTTCTCTCAGATCCGACGGCCGCCGCCCTCGATTCCTTCGGGTGCCAAGCACTCCCCGAGCCGCTGAGCCTACCTGGCCGACCCACCGTGAGCTCCTCGGTCCAAACCCTCTCTTCCTCAGATCTATTTCTGCTTCCCTAACTAGCTTCCCACCATGGTGCCGAAGCCCCGTCCGCCATGGGCCGGCCGAACCTAGCTGTTGTGGATCTGGTTGCCGACCCATCGAGTCCCGCGATGCTCCCGTGAGCCATGTGGAGTCCGCAAAGACCTCATCCCGCCTAACGCACTCAAGCAATCGCGGCCATGGAACCCGAGCCCCGCCGCTTGACCTCATCGCCGAGCCCAACCCTCGCAACCCTGTGGCCTCTTCCACCTCCGTGGATGCAGCCGAGTGCGGCTTTTTCAACCGACCGCCATGCCCAAACAACCTCTTGTAGGCTAAAAACTGATCCATTCCAGCAGGTTCGCCAGCAGCTTTGTCGCCGCCGGGCAGAACCCCGCGAGGGTGACGGCAGATTAATTAGGGCTAATGACGCACTTAGTCAACACCTAGTGACATTGACAGCAGGCCCCACCTGCTAATTAATCATAGATTAGTTTCGCTTAGTTTTTAACTAATCCTAGTGGCCCCACGCTGCTAGAGTTGACCATGCCGACGTGGCTATCGATCGGTTCACATGTCGCTGACCCTAATCGCACCGAGATCGACGATGGGTCCCACAGTCAGGTTTGACCTGGCCGAATTCCAGGGCCACTCCGTCGACGCTTATCACGGCATCATGCCGACGCAATAACTAATTACTCGATTTTTCTTATATAGGAAATTCCGTAAAATAGCCAAAACTTCTAAAAATCATATAAAATCAACCGTAACTCCAAATCAAACAAATTATATATGAAAATGATCTCAAAAATCCAATCTATCCATCTGTACCATTCTCATGCATGTTAGAACAACTTTTTTTCACTGTTTAGGTCAAATCAAATAATGGCATATGAATATCTACATATGGAGTTTGAATTTGAATCTTGTATTCAAACCAACTCCATTTAATCTGTTGTTAGTTGCATTAGCTCAAATCACAGCATATTGCCATGTCATGATCATACATCATATTGTGCATTGCATTGATTGTGTTTTCTTCTGTTGCAGTATCCCCTCTCGATAGACGTGGTTCCGACGATGAGTCTCGATGACACCAATGAAGAACTATATTATCTTCGTAGTGCCAGTAAGCAAAAACCCCTTGTTCATTCCGATACAATCCTACTCTCGCCTCGCTCTATTTTACCTGCATTAGGACAACAACGATTCATCTCATATTTGCTGCGGTAGCTGAACCCTTTATCCTTTGCATGGCCTCGTCATTCCACAAGAATAGATGAAACCCACCGCATGAGTAGGAGTTGTTTGAGCCCTGCACAGCCTACTCATTCGTGGCTTGTTTTTCATGCCTGCTATCGCTTAGAGTTGAAGTCGGGTCCGATTCATCGAGGATGAATCGAGGTGTGTGAACATGTTCCACTGTGTGTGAGCTAAGTGTGTGAACACGATTTGGTAAAGGTAGCGTGAGAGGCCATGTAGGAGTACACGTGGGTTGTCTCATTGCAGCCTGTCCTCGTGAACTGAAGTTCTGTGTTTGTGATCCATGATACAACATTACCACGCATTGGGCCTCAAACTAATGGACCTCTCAACTTCTTATTCACCCTTGTCCTCCGGCCCTGTGAGTTGCAAGTAGTCTCGGTGTTTGTAGTATGTCGGAGGCCGTGTGCAGCACGACCGTAGGGTGGGCTGTGATGGCGGTGCACATGGCACGTGTACCGGGCGCCCGCTTGGTGTCTCGGGAACCCTGCTCACATCGCTTTGGAGCTGCGGAGCGAAATCTTCGCCGGATCTCCTCATGGATGGAACCCGAATAGGCGATAAACCCGACTAGGGACTTGAGTGTTTAGGTAGGTCGTGGCCGACACCCACGCTGGGCTTCCGCTGAAGGTTGCCGAGTACATGTCGTAAACGGCGTAAGTGGTGAGAGCGCAGGTGAAGAAGTACACCCCGCAGGTTAACATCATCTATTCAATAGCCGTGTCCCATGAAAAGGACTTCTCAGGCCTTGCACACTTCATAGACAAGTGAAAGTGGATACTTTAAAATACGCAAGATAAGCGTGAGTGCTATGGATGGCGCTTCGTAGGGAGACGGGAGCGGATCCATAGTGGTGTATTGATATGGTGAATATGTGGACTCGTGTGCCACCTCAAAAGAGTTACTTGCGTAAATGAGTCGTGATAGCCACCGAGTCAAAAATCGCTTGTCAGCATCAAACTCCACCATCCCCTTTGTTGATAATGATGCATATGTAGTTAGTTCGATGTAAGTCTTGTCTGGGTACATTTGTACTCACGCTTTGCCTATTTTATGTTTTTTGCAGAGACCTCGGTCTCGCTTAGTAGTTCCGCATGGACTTCGACGCTTAGCTTGTTACCTCGCCACGATCTTGTGCCCTCGGCAGATCTCGTAGATAGTCGTTTCTCACCTTTTTCATTTGTAGATGTCTCAGATTTCGATATGTTTGCTTCCAGCTTGTGCTTGACTTGTATGTTTCAAATGTTGGGTCGTGAGACCCATGATTGTAATATCTCACCTCTCGAGCCTAATGAATACATACTTGAGTCGAGAGTCATGTTGTGATGCCATGTTGTATTTTCACATATCGAGCATATTGTGTGTATGTTATTGAAATGCTTGGTATGTGTGGGATCCGACTATCTAGTTGTTTATCCTTAGTAGCCTCTCTTACCGGAAATGTCTCCTAGTGTTTCCAATCCGAGCCATGGTAGCTTGCTATCGCTTCCTAACATTTAGGCTGGCCGGCATGTGTCCTTCTTCGCTCTTGTGTCTGTTCCTTCGGGAAATGTCACGCGATGAATACCGAGTCCTCGTTAGCTCGCTACATGTTCTGCTCATCGGAGTCCTCGCTAGCCCAAAGGCTACAGCCCGATTCACTCGCCGTCGACCGACACGCTCGATGTCTGGGTCATGGATGCCTGTCCTCGTAAGTTTGTGCCACTTTGGTTTATTTACTATACATGTCAGCCCGGCTCCTTATCATATGGATGCTAGCGACACTATCATATACGTGCTAGCCAAAAGGCTTAAACGGTCCTGGCAAAGGTAAGGCGACAACTGGGAATACTGCAAGCGGAGGCCGCAAAGTGATATGAGGTGTTACATGCTAGATCTATGTGGCATTGAGTCGGGTCCCTACACAATCATCTATGCTTGTTCAAAATTTTTAGCTTCAAACAAAGCTTCAAGAAGATTAAAAGAAAAGGAAGAGAACTGCTTGCAAAATGGAGCTGATGCAATGTTCACATGTCAAATCCACACATGCATTTCTGTTAACCGGTTCAAAATTCGCAACCTGCACCAATTTACATGCCGAATTCTATTATCTTCTTAACTATTATCATTGTTTTTCAACCTCAATTAGTTACGAGTGTAGCATCATCTACCCATCCATACTTTTATTTGAATTATTCATGTAATTATGGATGTATTTTTCATTTTGGAAAATTTAGGTCCATGCCACTATCCAGTTTCGATATACAATGGTTGTCATTTAAATTGCATGAATTGTCATTGTGCCACTAATACTCGTGAAGAAAGTAGCCACAAGCCCATGCACGCCCATCTCCGCGATTTCATTTAATTCCTAGCCGAGCCCTATACTTACTCCGCTTGTACGGGTCAATGCCCTAGTAGACATCAACTTGTTCATAAACTCCAGCCTTATCTACGCTGCTTTACTCCTGACCCAGTGACCTACTTTCTCGATGAGAGATTCAAGGAGTAGTAGGAAGTTTGCCGGGTCAGGCCTCGCTGCCATTTCATTTAGACCAAGATTCAAGTCAGCAGAAGTAGGCCCAAAGGATAATCTCAATTCCAACCCAACAAAGGAGGGACACAAACTCAAGTTTTTCAATGAAATCTTATCGAGCCGAAGCTTCATTGGACCTGAATGCCCGAGGAAGTACATCGACATTAGGAAAGCCGAGGAGCCATATTCTGTGCAGCCGCTTATGCCAACTTCATCAACGATAAAGAACTTGAAGACCCTATGGGACACGGCCGGTCGATAGATTCATGGTCACCACCCTCCCACCACCATAGCGGTTGGCAGAGAGCACGAGACCTGTGGGGTGGCGGGTCGATAAGAAATGTTGGTCTATGGCCAACTCCACCGCACGCACCCTAAATCTATACCCATTTTGTCCCGATTTTGTCCGTATGAGGTAGAAATAGGTAGAACAAACGCTTGAAAGAGGTCGGACAAACTCGCCTGCACCCACCGCCGCTTCCCCATATTTTGTCCGGATTTTGTCCGTGGTGGTACGCGTGGGCCAGTACGTAAAAGGAGAGAGGACAAGTGGGGCGAGGGCGGACATGACGGACGACGAGGACGCCAAGACGCCCGGCTTGTCCGCTGGCCCCAAACCGAGAGCAACTTTGGTCTAAAAATGGGGCAAAAGCGGATACGCATCGGACGAAACGTCCAGATGTTCCTATACGCCGGGTCGTTCGGTTTGTCCTTTTACCCCAAACGAACACAAACGGACGATTTAGGATAAATTTGGGTCACACGGTGGAGTTGGTCTAATGGCCGCGCTTCATACACCCTCTCTCGATAGATGGAAATATTCGCATATACATCACGGCATACTCTTTACCACATGCTTTCACACCATGTTTAATATAACCGGGATTGCAAACAGATCTCACTAGATTCTAAACAAGAAAACCAAAAAAACTAAACATGTCATCTTTGAAATTGAAATTTATAAATAGTCCATGCATTGAGAATGACCATGGCACCTTTTTCCAACTCTCAAAAAATCACCGCTACGTTCTTTGCAGATTTTACAACGAACTGCTATCAAGGCGTGGGCCTGTGCATGAAAATTTGACAACGGAACAATTATTTGGCGGCACGTTGTTGCCCGCGTAGTCGTCAGCCACAAAGACGATTAATGCTGGATGGAACCTCCCGATGGTTCTTTGTCTAGTGACTCAGCTTTGAGGGACCTCGCTCATGCAGCTCAAACGGGAGCACTGCTCATGCATTTTATTGAGGCGTGAATAATAAGCAAAGCGACACGCCGCTTCCCTTGTTAGTCCGGGTCACATCACACCAATATTGATGGGTCCTCGGTATGGAGCCTGGCCATATGCAAAGTTTCAAACAAGGCATCGTTTCATGCAACAGGCACGCAACTTGGCACCCTAGGATAGTAGGATAGCAGGATATGGTGTGTTGCAAGATTGATGGATAGACTCGAGGATAAGCTCGTGGAAATCCACTGCAATCGCAACACTTAGGGCCTCTTTTGGTTTGTAGGAATTTTATATAAATGCTATAGGATAGGATTTGCAAAGGAAAAGTTTCTTTGAAGCCCTTTGGTTTATAGGAATGAATTCCTATTCCTATATAGGATAGGAATCAATCATTTACATTTTGAAGGAAAAAAATTAACTTAAACTCAATAGAAAAATTCCTATCCTAGGCATCAAATGACATATCTTTTCTATAGGAATTGAGATGCATGTCATCTCACTTTCTATTCCTATAACATTATATCCCATGAACCAAAAATGAGGCCTAATTGTTGGTGTCCTCGGCGAGAGTGTGCTTGCCATGTCGGTCCGCCGGTGATGGGCCAGCCGAGGACCTCTAAAGGTTGATGACGTGGCCTTGCTGGCTTTGGCCCTCGATGCAATCAAGATGAAGATTTTCAAGACTTAGCGCCACTTCAAGCGATATTTAACCGCATGCTTATCTCTACGATTGTAATCGGCCCATTTGTAATCCCTATTTACCCCCCGCGCCTATATAAGCCGTGGGGTTTAGTATGTAGAGGCTCAGAGGTGATGCATATTCACAAGGTTTTGAGCTTGGGCAAACTCATACGATCTCGAGGTAGATTAATTTATACTTTGTACCTCATCATAATCAATACAAGAAGCAGGACGTAGGGTTTTACCTCATCAAGATGGCCCATACCTTGGTAATACACCGTGTCCCTACTCTCCCTGTTATCATCTAGCTCTGATCATCATGCTTGGGACCTCCTACTCGAGATCTACCGGTTTTAGCACCGACATTGGTGGCCCATGTAGGTCCTCCCGCTTAGGTGATCGCATTTAACGATGACATATTTGCGGATCGATGATGACACCGCCATGTGGACATCTTCGCCCTCAGCGAGCTCTTTTGTCTTCAACAACATCATATGGCGCGGCGGACATGACTCGCCATCTAGGCCAGATAGAGGATTCTCCCCGACCAAGCCATCTAGCTCGGCAACCGAAAATGTCGCGGATTCACGCGACAAGCTCACCTCCCTGTGCTAGATGTCGATCGGCCCAAACATATCATCGCCACTTCGGTTTGATCTCGAGCAGTGCCTCAGTATAGCTGCACTCACGGATCTAGCTTCGAGCTCGGATCCGAGCACTTTTGCCCGCCTCGATCCAACCCCGAGGTGACACTACTAGAAAAAGCTTATACACGTGCACTTATCAAGAACACTTGTTAAAGCGAGGCGCCATCGCCACGTAGCAAAGAGCATCGCAATCAACAAAGACGCTACTACCACAAAGTTAGAAGAAGCGCCGCCCCCATAAAACGCGCGCTACTATGACCACCGTAACTGCTGCTGCCATGCTTGATATAGTAGCAGCAAGGCTTCTACAAATCGCACTACATCGCTAAAAAAATAGTAGCAACAAGATTTTAAGGCGACGGTAAAGTTGCAATTAACAAAACAAAAAGGAAATGAAAAAGAAAAGAAAAATTAAAGAAAAGAAAAAAATGAAAGCAATAGCAAGAGCGCTGCTTTTATGAAAGTGCTATAGCTACTTTAGCTATATTATGCTTTTCCGACACGCCGCTTATAACTAACTTATCTATAGCAAGAGCGCATGTTTTGTAAAAGCTCGACTACTAACTTTGACTTGATGCCATTGCGGGCGCTCCTCCTTCCCCCAATTCCCCATTCTGTCGCCGACCTCAACCTATGCCTCCTCCGCCGCTACTCCTCGTCGCCTCGCCTCCGCCCGCCGCCAGAGCAGCCACCGAGCCAAGACGCCATCATCACACTGCAGGCTGCTGAGCCACCTCCTCGCTCGCCTCCTCACGCCTCGCCTTCCTTCTGGGGGATCGTTGCAGAAAAAATAAACTTTTTTTACGCATCACCAAGATTAATCTATGGAGTCATCTAGCAACAAGAGAGAGAGGAGTGCATCTACATACCCTTGTAGATCGTGAGCAGAAGCGTTCAAGAGAACGGGGTTGACGGAGTCGTACTCGTAGTTATCCAAATCACCAATGATCCTAGCGCCGAACAGACGGAACCTCCATGTTCAACACACGTACGGTTGGGAGAGACGCTCTCTTCTTGATCCAAAGAAGGGGGAGGAGAGGTTGATGGAGATCCAAAGAAGACAATGGTGTGGTGGGTGGAAGCAGCCGGGATCTCAAGCAGGCTTCGCCAAGCTCAAGGAGAGGGAGAGGTGTTACGGAGGGAGAGGAAGCGCTTAGGGCTTGGGTGTGCAGCCCTCCCTCCCCTCTTATATAGGGCCTGGCACCGCCCCTAGAGATCCAATCTCAAGGGGCGGGCGGGCAGCGGCCAAGGAACTTGCCCCCCAAGTGAGCTGGGCGCCCCACCCCCTGTGGTTTCCAACCCTAGGCGCAGGGGAGGCCCATGGGGGCGCACTCAACGCACTGTGGGCTGGTTCCTTCCCACTTCAGCCCATGGGGCCCTCCGATAGGTGGCTCCCACCCAAGGACCCCTGCCCTTTTCGGTGGTCCCAAGATAATACCGTGACCTCTAAACTTTCTCGATGGCCGATATCTGACTTCCTATATACAAATCTTTACCTCCGGACCATTCCGAACTCCTCGTGACGCCCGGTCTCATCCGGACCAACAACTTTCAGTTATCGATACTAATATCTCTACAATCCTAGGCCATCGAACCTTATGTGTAGACCTTACGGATCGGAGACACGCAGACACGACAGAGACGCATTCTCCGGCCAATAACCAACAACGGATCCGATACCCATGTTGGCTCCTACATGCTCCTCGATGATCTCATCGGATGAACCACGATGTCGAGGATTCAAGTAATCCCGTGATACAATCCCTTTGTCAATCGTGTACGTTATTTGCCCGAGATTCGATCGCCGGTGTCCCAATACCTCGCTCAATCTCGCATCGCAAGTCACTTTACTCATACCGTAATGTGATGATCCCGTGACCAACCACTTGGTCACATTGAGCTCATTATGATGATGCATTACCGAGTGGGCCCAGAGATACTCTCCGCCATATACGGAGGACAAATCCCATCCCGACCTGTGCCAACCCAACAGTACACTTTCGAGATACCCGTAGTGTACCTTTATGGCCACCCGCCACGCTGTGACGCTTGGTACACCCAAAGCACTCCCACGGTATCCGGGAGTTGCACGATCTCATGGTCTAAGGAAATGATACTTGACATTAGAAAAGCTCTAGCGCATTTAACTCCACGATCTTGTGCTATGCTTAGGATTGGGTCTTGTCCATCAAATTATTCTCCCAATGATGTGATCTCGTTATCAATGACATCCAATGTCATGGTCAGAAACCGTGAACTATCCATTGATCAACGCATCTAGTTAACTAGAGTCTCACTAGGGACATATTGTGGTCTATGTATTCACACATGTATTATGATTTTGATAACACAATTATAGCATGAACAATAGACAATTATCATGAACAAGGAAATATAATAATAACCATTTTATTATTGCCTCTAGGGCCTATTTCCAACAAAGGTCCCACTTGCACTAGAGTCAATAATCAAGTTACATTGTGATGAATCGAACACCATAGAGTTCTCGTGTTGATCATGTTTTGCTCGCGAAAGAGAAGTTTAGTGAATCGGATCTCGCGATATTCAGATCCGTATGTACTTTGCAAATATCTATGTCTCCATCTTGAACATTTTCACGGATGGAGTTGAAGCGACGCTTGATGTGGATGGGTCTTCTTGTGAAACCCTGGCCCTTGGCAAGGGCAATGGCTCCTGTTGTCACAGCAGAGAGTCGCCCCGACGCATTGGGAATAACTCCTAGGTCGGTAATGAACTCCTTCATCCAGATTGCTTCATGTGCTGCCTCCGAGGCTGCCATGTACTCCGCTTCACATGTAGATCCCGCCACGACGCTTTGCTTGCAACTGCACCAGCTTACTGCCCCACCATTCAAAATATACACGTATCCGGTTTGTGACTTAGAGTCATCCAGATCTGTGTCGAAGCTAGCATCAATGTAACCATTTACGATGAGCTCTTCGTCACCTCCATAAACGAGGAACATGTCCTTAGTCCTTTTCAGGTACTTCAGGATATTCTTGACCGCTATCCAGTGTTCCATGCCGGGATTACTTTGGTACCTTCCTACCAAACTTACGGCAATGTTTACATCAGGTCCTGCACACAAGATGGCATAATGATAGACCCTATGGCTTAGGCATAGGGACTACACTCATCTTTTCTCTATCTTCTCGCCGTGGTCGGACATTGAGCTGAGCTCAATTTCACACCTTGCAACACAAGCAAGAACCCCTTCTTGACTGGTCCATATTGAACTTCTTCAATATCTTATCAAGGTATGTGCTTTGTGAAGACCTATGAGGCATCTCGATCTATCTCAGAGATCTTGAGGCCTAATATGTAAGCAGCTTCTCCAAGGTCCTTCATTGAAAAACCCTTATTCAAGTAGGCCTTTATGTTTCCAAGAGTTCTATATCATTTCCCATCAACAAAGATGTCATCCACATATAATATGAGAAATGCTACAGAGCTCCCACTCACTTTCTTGTAAACGAGGCTTCTCCATAAGTCTGCATAAACCCAAACGCTTTTGATCATTTCATTAAAGTTTAATGTTCCAACTCCGAGATGCTTGCACCAGCCCATAGATGGAGCGCCGGAGCTTGTATACCTTGTTAGCATTCTTAGGATCGATAAAACCTTCCTATTGCATCATATACAATTCTTCCTTAAGAAAGCCATAATGAATGCCGCTTTTGACGCTCATTTGCCATATATCTCATAATCATAGAATGCGGTGATGGATTCATGTACCTAGGTAGGGTCATAGGCTCCGACCTAAACGCCCCTACCCAAGGACACCCTTAGAAGAGATCACCTTCCAAATGACCAACGAGGAACCCACTCGATCGACTAGAAGGACTCACCATGGAGACTCACTCGACCATGAAGATACACTCGACCACCGAAGGTCGTAAGGCACCCCTAAACGCAACGGCCTATAATTGAATAGACTTAATGATAGTTAAGGCACTTTATGAGGGCGCATTAGTAATGCCCTGTGCTTAATGTACTTTAACCCTCCATTATGTGGGCTGGCTGGGGTCTTGGCGACTTATATAAGCCACCCCCCTCCACAGCAAAGAGGGGTTCGTGACTCTTGTAACACCTATACTTATAATCCACTCGACCGCCTCAGGCACCGAGACGAGGGCTTTTTACTCCTCCGAGAAGGGCCTCGAACTCTGACATCGCTTGTGCTTACAACCTCTCCATAGCTAGGACCTTGCTCTCCATACTCCCACCCCACTTACCTGCCGACTTAGAACCACGACAGCTTGGCGCCCACCTTGGGGCAGGTGTTTTAGCGATTGTGTGAGCAGTTATGCACTTCCGAGTACTTTCATCATGATGACTGCTAGAGTTTTGGTCGAGGGGCGAGATCCGCCTCGGTGTTTCACCTTTGTCGCCGACGACTCCGCATGGCTCCGTGGAGGCTCCACCGACATCGAGGCGCCCTCAACATGTGCGACGACTTCACAAGACTGACCGCTGGTATTCTCTGCGGCAACCGCTTAATTCTATATCGGTCGACCTTTATCGTCACCGCTTCCAGCTCTCCCACCAGCCGCAAGCGCCTGGTCGATCGAGACTCAAATAAGTTGGTGAAGCACGCTGGTGGCTCGCCAGACGCCATCGCCTGTGTCGCGCAATTGAGCCCGACGAGTCCCCACGGCTCGCTCGACTGGCTGACCGGCTCAGAGAGAGAGCGATCCGAATGCGATAGCAGGGATCCAGCAAGGAAATCTCATGGTCGACGGTCCTCGTAGCTCTTCCAAAGCTTCGCCTATGGGGGCGGAGCGGGCGGTGGAGGTGACTCCCGCACAAGACCACGTAAGAGTACCAGCCCGAGACACTCGACTCTCTACAGAGAGAAGAGCTTCGCCACAGAACATGGATGCCTCCTGATACTCCCATCGCGGAGAAACCCCGAGGCTCGCGCTTTGGAGGAGGCACGCTTACTATCGGCTGAACGCCAGCCGCTCGAGAAACTTCAGCGAGCACTCGACGAGCGCCGTTGTCGGGCGTATCTCTCGGGCTCTGAGCACCTATGGGGCAATCGGGGCCCTTCCGTTCGCAAGGAGCGGGTCATGCGCAGAGAGGACGAGGTCGAGGCTGGGTAGGAGACGGGTGATCTTTACCCAGCTTCGTGGTTCTCCCGAGAGATAACACCCTCATCGCTGCTTTTGTGTTTGTTATTTGATCTTGCTCGAGTGTTGTATGATGGTATCGCGGGTGTCGATCGACCGAACCCTTCTACGCATGCATGGGCCTCCCTTTTATAGTCTCAAGGGGTACCTACAGTGGCAGCGAGGGAAGAGGGGGTAGAAAGGTAAAAACGCAGGTTGGTACAACAAGAGAGTAACAAAAGGTCCCTACCTAACTCGACGGCAGGGACAAGGGCATTAAATGCCCGTCTGGTCGCCCTACACAGGTAAAGAAACGACCGCTAGGTGAGCCACCGTTGCCACGATGGCGCCTCACTGCTCAGGCCACACTCGCAGACCGCATGGCTTGGCAGAGCGCCGCCACGCGCTCCCTGGGATGGCCTTTATGATGACACACGCATTGGCTGTGCTAGAGTCCGGTGGCAGCCTTGTCATGGCAAGAGCCTTGCCGCGGGCTCCTTCTTTCTATCGCGGCCGCAAGCTTGCCGCCATCGGCCTGCTGGCGCTGGGCGCCAAGTAAGTCTTCCGGTGAGGCTTTGGTTATCTTCCGCAAGCCTCTTCCGGGCCTTCGCGTTTGGCTAATACTTTGTCCTTGAATGGCAGTAATAAAGAATGGGGAGGGCCTTGCCGGGCGTCCGCAAGCCTTGCCGCTGGTGCTGCGATCGCCTGCAGACAAGTTCGGGGTACTAAGGTACTTCCCTCACTTTAGTACACCGACAGAGCCCCTGCTCTGGGCTATACACGATGCCGAGCGCTGTTGGCAGGCCCAAAACAAAGGCACGGGCATGCGCGGCTCGGGTCCGCGATAAAGAATGGCCTCACGGCCCACCGCCGGCCTCGTGAACGGCACGCTGCCGATTAGGCGCGCTGGGAGACGGGGTGGCGCGGCGATTTTTAAGGCATCCACCTGTGATCACGCGGCAGTGGCGCAGGTCACTTCACCCGTCCGCCTCGCCGCCCGCCACGCTGCCTTGTGCGGGGGGTCGGGCGGCGAAGGTGGAGACCGAGCCGCCACGCGCGAAGATGGCGAGCCGGGCCCGCCCTCTGCCCTCCTTGCTCCCTGATTGGCTGAGCGGGGCGGCTGAGCCCCCACTTTGCTCCTTTAAGAAGGGCTGAAGGGGAGCGTAAGAATTCCGCACTCCATCACCTTCCTCTTCCTTCATCTTCAACTTCCGCTACTCTTCCTCCCATCCCGCCATGGAGGGAGGGAATCTCGGTCCTTCAACGGTGGCAGCGAGGGTCGCCTGTGCAGCAGCGCTGCCGCTTCCCTATCCCGCGCCGCAAGCAGAGTG
>JAHHZJ010004158.1:0-10837 GCA_021437245.1 Aegilops speltoides | reverse complement strand
CCGGACGCCCGCCACGCCGTTCGCATGGGTCATGCCGTTCCTCTTGTCCGTGGCCCGCTCGATGCCAACGTGCTGGTCGGTAGGCTCGACCGCCTCCTTGGCTCAGGTGTCCACCTGGGCGCAGTAGAGGAACAGATGTCGCATCCTCGAGGTGGTGATCTCCGATGAAATAACCAACTTGGAGCTTGAGATCACGCTCTAGATGTACCGCGAGTGTGTCGACCGCTTGGATGAACGCATGCACGAGTTCAGGCAGAGCCAAGAGCTATCGTAGGCAAGGGCTGTTGGTCATGGTCTCATGGACACATTTTATTTTGTTGAGTCATTTCGACGTGGATAGCTATGTATTCACAACAATCATACTATTGCTCTATTTATTGCTCTGTTCAATGTGTGTACTCTGTTTTCCGTTCTTATATGTTCTGTTTCAATGTGTATTTATACGTTTTCCATTCTATATATGTGGATGATAACAGATAGATTCAAATTAGTATACAAAAATAGATAGAAAATGGAATTCATAATATATATAATATTAATTGTTCATTAGTTCATCACAGAATATATATAATATCATCACATATACGTGATGATACTTAACTACTAGGTACAATGCATAAAATTGAAAACGAACAATACTAAAACTAAGAATCCCTCCCAGGGCAATTATTAAGCAGCCCTCGCTTGGCAGCTCACAGTGCGCGGCGTCTTCAGGCGAGAGGCGTTACTCCGCCTCCTCCGCCTCACAACACTTGACGTGCCAATTTGCCTCTTGCAGGCGGACGCGCGCAGACGATCTTGCCATTTCGTTGGGCGCCCATCGGAGCTCCTCGTCGGTGGCACGATGGAGCTTATCGGCCCAGCTCCACACAGCTACGAGGCGCCTAGCGCCTCTGGCCTTCCTCGTGAAGTACCCGTCTTCGTACACCTCCTCTGCACGACGATGCACTCATCCCCAAAGCTCCGCCGCCTCCTTTTTCCAGGCGACATCACGAGCTTCACAGGCCGCCTGGTAACTGGCATCCTCCTCCACCATCTCCTTCTTGAAAGCCACTTTCTTTGGCTTTCTCAGCCAGCAGCGGCGACTTCAAAGACAAAAGATCGTCTTGGCCCCAAAACCAATCCAAAGTTAGGGGTCGGCGCAACCTCGTCCGTGGCGTAGGTGTCCTTGTCGCTGCTCTTCGAGTGAGCATCCTCGGGAGGTGGCAACTCCTCGTCAACGCATGGGCAGACCGGCGGCGCCATGGCGGAGATTTGAGAGAGAGAGAGAGAGAGAGAGAGAGAGAGAGAGAGAGCAAGGGGAGCATCTAGATGAGAATGCAAGCGGGATGACGTGATCAAGGTAGTATTTATTGCCGACCGAAATCTAGATCGACGGGAACAATACACACACCGGTCGCTGGAATTTACGAGTACTATAGTGTGAATTACACATGATTTCCGCATCAAAATTCGTGTGTGAACATAATAGCTGACGGTTCCCAATGTAGAAGCGTGTTTGATTAATACATCCGCCACTCACCTACCAAACCTTGGTAGCGAAATAGTGTTGCCAATCGTGTCGGGCTGGTTGTGTTGCAAGATTTTACATTTTCTTTTTGAACACGAGATATTTACAACGCGATGATTTTTGAACTACTTTTAAGTACACAAAATATGATTTTTCAAACCGTTATGGTTAGCCGTTGCATGTAGATGTAGTTTAAATTTGAATTACGGTCATTAAATGGCTAGAAAATCACTTAAATGTCTTCAAAAGGTCAAATGACCCCTGAAAATTTCTAAATTTTCACATAGCGAGTTAATATTAGTGCACGTTACACGTAAAAAATTGAAGGCCGTAAGAGGAAGCTATTTGCCGTTCGTCATGAAACATGCATTGTTCCCTTCTCGGAACCACGAGCCTTCTAGTGAGTTGCTCCGGTTTGTGAGGGGTGTGTGTCCAAACTTTCGTCAAACAGGCCAATTTTTGTACCACATCATATTGGTGGCATGACATTACATCAATCAAGGTTTCATGTTTTTCTGATCATTTTTTAATTTTTTGGAATTAAAATGCCATGACACTCCATGCATGTGTCCATGCCGTGAGACCAATATGTTTTAAAATTCCTTCTAATTTACTACACATGGAATTAACTTGCACACCAGTACACAAATATGATTTTTTTAAACCGTTATGGTTAGCCGTTGCATGTACATCTAGTTCAAATTTGAATTACGGTCATTAAATGGCTAGAAATCATAAATGTCTTCAAAGGTCAAATGACCCTGAAATTTTCAAATTTTCACATGGCAAATTGTATCAGTGCACATTACACGTAGAAAAATTTTGAAGGCCGTAAGAGGAAGCTATTTTCCGTTCATCATCAAACATGCATTCTTGCCTCTCGGAACCATGAGCCTTCTAGTGAGTTGCTCCGGTTTGTGAGGGGGTGTGTGTCCAAACTTTCGTCCAGCAAGCCAATTTTTGTACCAAATCATCTTGGTGGCATGACATTACATCCAGTAAGGTTTCATGTTTTTCTGATCATTTTTAATTTTTTTGGAATAAAAATGCCATGGCACTTCATGCATGTACATGTGTCCATCTTAGTGAGAACAATATGTTTGAAAATTCCTTCTAATTTCTTGCTGCGTGGAATTAACTACTTTACAAGTACACAAATATGATTTTTCAAACCGTTATGGTTAGCGTTGCATGTACATCTAGTTAAAATTTGAATTATGGTCATTAAATGGCTAGGAAATCACTTAAATGTCTTCAAAAGGTCAAATGACCTGAATTTTCCAAATTTTCACATGAGAGTTTGTATTAGTGCACATTACATAGAAATTTTTGAGCGCCATAAGAGGATGCTATCTACCGTTAGTCCTCAAACATGCATTGTTCCTTCTTGGAACCACGAGCCTTCTAGTGAGTCTCTCGCTTTGTGAGGGTGTGTCCAAACTTCAAGTCAAATAGGCCAATTTATGTAGCACATCAACTTGGTGGCATGATATTACATCGAGCAAGGTTTCATGCTTTCTGATCATTTTTATTCTTGCACATGGAATTAACTTTCGCGCAAGTACACAAATATGATTTTTCAAACCATTATGGTTAGCCGTTGCATGTACATCTAGTTCAAATTTGAATTATAGTCATTAAATGGCTGAAAATCACTTCAATGTATTCAAAGGACAAACAACCCTGAAATTTTCCAAATTTTTACATGAAAGTTTGTATCATTGCACATTAAACGTAGAAATTTTTTGAAGGCCATAAGAGGAAGCTATCTGCGTTCGTCATCAAACATGCATTGTTCCCTCTCAGAACCACGAGCCTTCTAGTGAGTTGCTCCGATTTGTGAGGGGTGTGTGTCCAAACTTTCGTCAAGCAAGCCAGTTTTTGTACAACATCATCTTGGTGGCATGACATTACATCAAGCAAGGTTTCATGTTTTTCTAATCATTTTTTATTTTTTGGAATAAAAATGCCATGGCACTCCATGCATGTACATGTGTCCATGCCGTGAGACCAATATGTTTGAAAATTCCTTCTAATTTACTGCACATGGAATTAACTCACACACGAGTACACAAATATGATTTTTCAAACCGTTATGGTTAGCAGTTGCATGTACATCTAGTTCAAATTTAAATTATAGTCATTAAATGGCTAGGAAATCACTTAGATGTCTTCAAAAGGTCAAATGACCCCTGAAAATTTCCTAATTTTCACATGACTGTTTGTATCAGTGCACATCACAGGTAGAAAATTTTTGAAGGCCGTAAGAGGAAGCCATGTGCCATTCGTCATCAAACATGCATTGTTCCCTCAAGGAACCACGAGTCTTCTAGTGATTTGCTCCGGTTTGTGAGGGGTGTGTGTCGAAACTTTCGTCAAATAGGCCAATTTTTGTACCACATCATCTTGGTGGCATGACATTACATCAAGCAAGGTTTCATGTTTTCCTGATTATTTTTTTATTTTTTTGGAATTAAAATGCCATGGCACTCCATGCATGTGACCATGTCATGAGACCAATATGTTTGAAAATTCCTTCTAATTTACCGCACTTGGAATTAACTTTCGCTTTAAGTACACAAATATGATTTTCAAACCGTTATGGTTAGTTGTTGCATGTACATCTATTTCAAATCTGAAATACGGTCATTAAATGGCTTGAAATCACTTAAATGTCTTCAAAAGTCAAATGACCCTGAAATTTTCAAAGTTTCACATGACGGTTTGTACCGATGCACATTACGAGAAATTTTTGAAGGCCCTAAGAGAAGCTATCACGTAGTTAGTCATCAAACATGCATTGTTCCTTCTGGAACCATGAGCCTTCTAGGTAGTTGCTCCGGTTTGTGAGGGGTGTGATGCCATGGACCTAGGAATGCGGTCATAGGCACGACCTAGACTCCCTACCCAAGGCCACTACCCTAGAATCAAGAACATTCAAAGTATAACAAGAGATACCGGCTGAAGTAACCTTGGAATGCAATCTACTCGACCAATTATCTCACTCGGATATCCCAATTCCATTCGACCAAAATGATGTCACTCAACCATACAAGAAACCACTCAGAGTACAGAAGAACTAGAGTCACTCGGGATGGCAACGGTCAGGCGTTCACTCCATAGTCTTAAAGATCATTAATAGCTCTTTATAGCTGGCGTTACCAGTAACGCCATGTCTTAATGTACATTGAACCCTATAACGGGGGATGGTTGGGGTCCTGGCGCACTCTATATAAGCGACCCCCCCCTCTGGCACAAGGGTTTGCACCCCCTGTAACACACACACCCATATTCCAGTCACTGCCTCAAGGCACCGAGATCTAGGGCTTTTACCTCCTTCGAGAGGGGCCTGAACTAGTGTTTACAACCTCGCCGTAGCTAGGGCCTTGCCTCCTCATACATACCCCCTACTCTTACTGTCAGACTTAGTACCACGATAGTTGGCACCCACCATGGGGCAAAGCATCTTGCTACTTCCAGCGAGGTTGCATTTTTCCCGATCTTCATCAACATGGTTTCCGGCGGTGGTTTCGTTGTGGGCCGCGAGTTCTGACTCGGCACACTCACTTTCATTGTTAAAGACTCTGCCTGGCTTCAAGAATCCCCCTCGATGTCGAGGCTCTTCTGATCCACGGGGAATCGCACTTCCACGCGAGTGCCTGTGGCGTCCTTCTGCAGCAGCCGTCGACCCCGTATCGGTCAGCTCCCACATCATCCACTATCTCCGCTGGACACCGCCGCAAGCGATCCGGTCGGCCGTGGCTCCAGCGGTGGGTAAAGCATGCGGTGGCCCGCCAGTCGGCCACCCCTCAAGTCACGGCTATCGAGCCCGGCTAATTTCTTTATGGACCATTCGACCCATCGACTGGTTCCGCGGATACTCTCTCCGAGCATGAGAGCAGTGACCCCGTGGCGGAAGTTCTCATGGCTAACTCTCGTCGCAGCCCACCCGGGCTTCGCCACAACGATAGCGACGGTGACGGTGATGGCCTGTCGTACGATCTTGATGAGTACGAGCCCCAACCTCTCAATTCGCAGTAGAGAGAAGAGTTGCACCGCCGCAACATGGAGGCGCTCCAGACCCCTATCATGGGGGAGACTTCCGAGGCTCGGGCCTTGGAGGCTGCGTGCCTTGCCACTTTGGTTAAGCGCACGCGTCTGGAGAACCTCCAACATTCTCTCGATGAACGCGCCCGTCGACTAATCCCCGAATCCAGTCGACGACAACGACAATTGTTTCCACGAACCCGGGTATACGCCTCCGATCGAGAATCTTACAAGCTTTGCATTATAGCGAGTCTATTCAACCATCCGTTCAAAAGGTGGAAGAAGCGATCTGATTCTAGTAACATTAGCGCAGCAGAATCCTGGCGGTCGGTGAGGCGGACCTGGTCGATCGGCGCATATTCTGGGGTCGCCTTCTGGCGTGAAGATCGCGATCACCGTCGAGATCGGCACCTGGGAAGCGCCCACGGAGAATTTGATTGTAAGTATGCGCGTGACAACTACCGTCGAGTGCCTTCACCCCTCCGATGGGCAGGTCATGCAGCGCCGCCGGTTTGTCCTGACGCCCATATGGCAATGACCACGAGTTCGGTCGACCATGAGCCTTTGTTCGATGCAAGATCACTCCTCGTGCAAGGTTTGGTCGGCAGGAATAGAACTTCTCTGAAGAAGGACTAGACAAAGATCAACCTAAGCGGGCAGTACATATCGGCCTCGAGTGCTCGGAGAAGAGCCATATGGGCGTGAGATCCCTCACAACCAGGTTGGCGGCAGGCATAAGTAAGTTCCTTTGGAGAATCGGCTTGACACTTGGTTGGAGGATTACAGTGGCGATGCACATTGGTGGTGTAGCGATGAAGTGGCCATGAAACACCTCCCTTTGATGCTTGAGGTTACGCGAGCTTGGTTGAATCGGTTGGCCCTGGAGCATGCATGTTTAGTTGGGAGGAGTTAGCCGAGTGTTTACCAAAACATTAGAGGCACTTGCAAGTGACCTGCTGGTTTGGCGAATGCGCATTGTGTTGAAGCAGAATGAGACTTTGAGAGACTATATCCGAGATGGACTACCCTTCATCGTGCTGATGGAGAATGTCTTAGAGCATCAGCGATGGCGCCTTTAAAGAAGTCATACATTACGAGCTCAACTTGAAGTTGGTCGAGCGAGGAGACATGTCTCGGCTCGGATGATGGAATAACCACTCGGCATGCTAACGGCGAAGACCGACTCGGGCGGCAGAACAAATCGATCGCCCAGGACACGGAGGAAACTCGGTCGGAGTAAAAGCATAAAGCTGAACCCACGGTCTGCGAGGCGACAGTTTTGAATCAAGGGAAGTTCAAGGAAGCCTAAAGGGCCTTGGACCACGAGAAAAGTGAAAGATCAAGTGGGAAATGGCGTGCTTGATTTACGGTGTCATATACACACCAAAAAATATGAAAAGGAAACTTGATTCTTCCCAAGCATACCACTCGATAGTGTGACTCTAATTTAGAGTTTAGGAGGTTAGCCAGCGAGAAAGAAAAAGAGTCTAATAAGGAGGAGGACAAAGAGGAAGGCGGCGGTTACCCCAGCGTCTATGCCAATTTGGTGATTTTTAGCGACCTTGAGAGCAAAAGTCAAGCGAAAGTTAATATGAAGAAGTAAACATGGTTGCTCGGCAAGCGACATATTTGAAGTGCTAAAAAACCATTACATTCGACAAAGTCCGAGCATCCAGCGCCGTTGCTACCCACAGGAGACAAGCATTGGTGGTCGACCCGATCGTTAGGGGCACTCAAGCGACCAAGGTTTTGATGGGCGGTGGCGATGGTTTGAATATCTTTATCTTTGAGGCCCTCCGGCATGGGCGTTCAATGTCCAAGCTCGTGAGAGCAACATGAGATTCCACGGTGTCATCCGGGAAAAAGCCAATTCACGGTCGAGATCACTCTTGATGTGGTTTCGGTGATTCAAAAATTACCGCAAGGAAAAATTGACATTTGAGGTGGTGGATTTTGTGATTGCATATCATGCTATTCTAGGTAGGCCTACATATGCTCGTTTCATGGCTCGACCATGTTATGTATACCTCAAGTTTAAGATGCGGTCCCGAGGCGTGATTACGATCCTTTGGAAATCAGCGAGAGTAGAAGAGTGCCTCGAGAAGGGCTCCAAGATCGCCGATGAGACAGAGATGGCAGCGATGAGATGCAAGAATACCGGAAGAATGCGGATCCGAGTGATTTTTGCGTGCCAAGCCTGCTTTAGAGTCTTCATTTTAGTCGTGCGGTGAGACAAAACCAGTTCACATTCGCGAAACGATCCTAATGCTGCTCCGACTCATATCGAACAACACTTGACAGCAAATAGGAAGAAGCACTCATCCGGTTCCTCTGTGAAGCTGGGACATCTTCGCATGGAAACCATCGGACATCTTTGGGTGTACCTAGGGGCTGGTTGAGCACCGTTTGTGGGTTGACCAGCAAAACCGGTAAAAGCATCTCGTCGGTCCGCCCAAGAGGAAGGCAATTGGCGAGAGGTGGCTCGGCTTTTGGCGTGAGTTCATCCACGAGATATACCACTCGAGTGGCTCGCCAATGTTGTTATGGCCCCCAAGAAAGATAAGTCTTTGAATGTGTATTGATTTCAAGCATATCAATCGGGCCTACGAAAGATCATTTCCTACGCCTGCATCGACCGGATAGTCGTCTCAAGCTGTGGGGTGTGGCTTGTCCTTTTGGATGCTTATTCCGGTACCATCGGATCCGTGTATGGACCCGATGAAATAAAACAACTTTCATCACCCCAATCGGTGTTTTGCTATGTTACTATGCCCTTTGGCCTCAAAAGCTGGTGCCACATTCATGCGCATGATTGAAGTGCTTGCTCACTCAAATCGGCGGAATGTGGAAGCATATGGATGCCATCGTGGTCAAGTCACGCAAAAGATTTCGACCCTCTTGGTGACCTCGCTGAAACCTTTGCCAACAGAAGATATGATTTCAAGCTAAACCCTTCAAAGTGCATGTTAGGGTCCCAAGTGGAAAGTTACTCGGTTTCCTCGTTTTCAAACAAGGAATCGGCGCAAACCAGAAGAAGGTTGTACGATATTTGAATGAAATGCCACGTGTGTGCATGATGTTGAAGCTTCTTGGTTGTTTGGCTGCATTGAGTCCATTCATCTCACTCCTCGGCAAAAGGCATTACCTCTTTGGCCGATGAAGAAGTCGACAAGTTCAAGTGGCATCTGAAGTGAAACAGCGTTTGAAGAGCTCAAAGCCACATTTCTACCCGGCCGGTTACTGCTGCCCCAATCGACAAAAAGCCTTTCTTGCTTTACATCGCACCCTTGGACAAGTTATCGACCACGGTGCTCGCGGTTCGGCGGGAAGAAGAAGGCCAAAGCCTACAAAGTTCAACGCCTAGTATATTATATTTACGAGGTCTTAACTCCGTCCAAGCAAAGATATCCACATTATCGAGAAGCTTGTTTATGGAATTTACTTGACGAAGAAAGTTGCACACTACTTCTCGACCACCGGTTTGATCGTCAGCGGCTCCATTATCGAAATTCCAAACAATAGGGATGCAAGCGGTCGAATGGCAAAGTGGGCGGTTGAACTCCTTCTTTTGGATATCAAGTTTGAGGCAAAAGCCATCAAGTCGAGCGATAGCAGATTTTGTGGCGAGTGGATTGAGCAGCGACAATTGATAACCCACAAGTGTGGGGATGTAACATCTTTCGGTAGAGTATTCAACCCAAATTTATTGATTCGACACAAGGAGCCAAAGAATATTCTTAAGTATAAGCGGTTGAGTTGTCAATTCAACCACACAGGATAACTTAGTATCTGTGACAAAGTATTTAGTAGCAAAGTAGTATGATAGTAATGAGTAACGATGGCAAAAGTAAAGATAATAGTTTTGTAGTAATTATATGCAGATAGGAGCGGAAAAGTAAATAAAAGCACAATATGTGAAAAACTTCGTAGGCATTGGATCGATGATGGATAATTATGTGGGATGTGATTCCTCATGTAATAGCTATAACATAGGGTGACCTGAACTAGCTCCATGATATGTCTCCTATGTATCTATAATTTTGATTGCTCCATGCTACTTTATCTCTTTGTTTTGGACTATATTGGGCTTTATTTTCCACTTTTATATTATTTTTGGGACTAACCTATTAACAGGAGGCCCAGCCAGTGCTTGTTTTGCCTATTTAAGTGTTTGAAGAAGCGGAATATCAACGAGTCCAAGCGGAATGAAACAGCCGAGCGTGATTTTCTCCTGAGCGTGATCCGGAGACTTGGACCCTACTCCAAAAAGATGTGAGGCGAGTCACGAGGTGGGCGCGCCCTAGTGCGTGCCCCCCTGCCTCGTGGCCCCCTGTTGCTTCACCGGCGTACTCCTTCCTCCTATATATACCTCGTATCCCCAAAAGATAAGAAAGGGGCAAAAACCTAATTCCACCGCAACCTTGTATATCCACGAGATCCCATCTTGGGGCTGTTAGGAGCTCATGGGAGGGCATCCACCATGGAGGGCTTCTACATCAACACCATAGCCCCTCGGAGTGAAGTGTGAGTAGTTTACTTTGACCTTGGTCCATAGCTAGTGGCTAGATGGCTTCTTCTCTCTTTTTGATCTCAATACAATGTTCTCCCCTCTCTCGTGGAGATCTATTCGATGTAATCTTCTTTTGCGGTGTGTTTGTTGGGGCGATGAATTGTGGGTTTATGATCCACTTATCTATGAACAATATTTGAATCTTCTCTGAATTCTTTTATGTATGATTGAGTTATCTTTGCAAGTCTCTTGGAATTATCCTTTTGGTTTGTGACTAGATTGGTAGTTCTTGCAATGGGAGAAGTGCTTAGCTTTGGGTTCAATCTTGCGGTGTCCTTTCCCGATGTGAAGAAGAAGCTGACAAGGCACGTATTGTATTGTTGCCATCAAGGATAACAAGATGGGTTTTGATCATATTGCATGAATTTATCCTCTACATCATGTCATCTTGCTTAAAGCGTTACTTTGTTTTAACTTAATACTCTAGATGCATCTTTGGATAGCGGTCGATGAGTGGAATATGATAGTAGATCGAGAATCATTTGATCTACATGTCTTGGGCGTGATGCCTATATACATGATCATTACCTAGATATGCTCATAACTATACTCGATTTTGTCAATTGCTCCACTGATAATTTGTTCTTACCGTAGAATATCTTTGCTCTTGAGAGAAGCCACTAGTGAAACCTATGGCCCCAGATGCATTCTCAACATATCAATCTCCATTACTTTGTTACTTGCTTTGTTTTTACTTTGCCTTTTGCTTT
>JAHHZJ010004155.1:0-13500 GCA_021437245.1 Aegilops speltoides | reverse complement strand
AGGACAAGAAATTTTGGGGCACTCAGCAAATAGCACACGAAATAATGAAGTACTTTCAAGGAGTGCCATAGAATGGACAGATGTTCACTAAAACGGTCATAATTTTGTCATTCGAGTCCGTGGTCGGACCCATAAGTACTCAAACTGCTCATGTGAGCGTGCGAATCTAGAAACTACTCCCCGCTTGCGCCAGAGGCCCGGAGTACCTCAACACGGCCTTAAGCAGACTTTTGGCCCCGAAAGTCAAAGAACATCATTCGTCATTGCTTTTCGCACAAGTTTCAACCCATTGGCACTTCCTTTGAAGGAAATTTGAGAGATTATGTTGCTTATAGACATTAGCCCCTCGGTAGGGACAAACGATTTTCTCGCAGATGCTCTATGATCCGGCAATCTCATTTGGTCAGAATTGAAGAGCGCTATATGCCTTATTCTTCTTGTTTTCACGGATGGCATGTCAGAACTCATGCGCGTGAAAGCCAAGAACAAAAGGGCATTCCCGCATCGGTCAATATATTTGTGGAAACGATATTCCACTATAGAGGACAAGAAATTTTGGGGCAAGTTAGGCAAAAAGCGCACGGAAAATGAAGTATTTTCAAGGACCGCCATAGAATGGACAGATGTTCACTAAAACGGTCATAATTTTGTCATTCGAGTCCATGTCGACCCACAAATACTCAAACTGCTCACAAGCGAGCGTATGAATCTAGAAATAACTCGCTGGCGCCAGAGGCCCGGAGTACCTCAACACGGCCTTAAGCAGACTTTTGGCCATGAAAGTCAAAGAACATCATTCGTCGCTGTTTTTCGCATAAGTTTCAACCCATTGGCACTTCCTTTTGAAGGAAATTGAGAGATTATTTTGCTTATAGACATTAGTCCTCTCGTAGGGACAAATATACCTTTCTCGCAGATGCTCTATGATCCGGCAATCTCATTTGGTCAGAATTGAAGAAAATCCAGCGCTATATGCCTTATTCTCCTTGTTTTCACGGATGGCATGTCAGAACTCATGCGCTGAAAGCCAAGAACAAAAGGGCATTCCTGCATCTCACAATATATATGTGGAAACGATATCTCCTCTATAGAGGACAAGAAATTTTGGGGCACTCAGCAAATAGCACACGAAATAATGAAGTACTTTCAAGGAGTGCCATAGAATGGACAGATGTTCACTAAAACGGTCATAATTTTGTCATTCGAGTCCGTGTCGGACCCATAAGTACTCAAACTGCTCATGTGAGCGTGCATGAATCTAGAAACTACTCGCTTATGCCAGAGGCCCGGAGTACCTCAACACGGCCTTAAGCAGACTTTTGGCCCCGAAAGTCAAAGAACATCATTCGTCATTGTTTTTCGCACAAGTTTCAACCCATTGGCACTTCCTTTTGAAGGAAATTTGAGAGATTATGTTGCTTATAGACATTAGCCCTCGGTAGGGACAAACGTATCTTTCGCAGATGCTCTATGATCCGCAATCTCATTTGGTCAGAATTGAAGAGCGCTATATGCCTTATTCTTCTTGTTTTCACGGATGGCATGTCAGAACTCATGCGCGCGAAAGCCAAGAACAAAAGGGCATTCCCGCATCGGTCAATATATTTGTGGAAACGATATTCCACTATAGAGGACAAGAAATTTTGGGGCGGTTAGGCAAAAAGCGCACGGGAAAATGAAGTACTTTCAAGGACTGCCATAGAATGGACAGATGTTCACTAAAACGGTCATAATTTTGTCATTCGGAGTCCATGTCGGACCCACAAATACTCAAACTGCTCGCGGCGAGCGTGCGAATCTAGAAATAACTCCCCGCTTGCGCCAGGAGGCCCAGAGTAACCTCAACTACTGCCTTGAGCAGGACTTTTTGGCCCTGAAAGTCAAAGAACATCATTCGTCGCTGTTTTTCAGACAAGTTTCTGAACCCATTGGCACTTCCTTTTGAAGGAAATTCGAGAGATTATTTTGCTTATAGACATTAGTCCTCGGTAGGGACAAATATACCTTTCGCAGATGCTCTATGATCCGCAATCTCATTTGGTCAGAATTGAAGAAAATCCAGCGCTATATGCCTTATTCTCCTTGTTTTCACGGATGGCATGTCAGAACTCATGCGCTTGAAAGCCAAGAACAAAAGGGCATTCCCTGCATCTCACAATATATATGTGGAAACGATATCTCCTCTATAGAGGACAAGAAATTTTGGGGCACTCAGCAAATAGCACACGAAATAATGAAGTACTTTCAAGGAGTGCCATAGAATGGACAGATGTTCACTAAAACGGTCATAATTTTGTCATTCGAGTCCGTGTCGGACCCACAAGTACTCAAACTGCTCATGTGAGCGTGCGAATCTAGAAACTACTCTCGCTTGCGCCAGAGGCCCGAGTACCTCAACACGGCCTTAAGCAGACTTTTGGCCCCGAAAGTCAAAGAACATCATTCGTCATTGTTTTTCGCACAAGTTTCAACCCATTGGCACTTCCTTTGAAGGAAATTTGAGAGATTATGTTGCTTATAGACATTAGCCCCCGGTAGGGACAAACGACATTTCGCAGATGCTCTATGATCCGCAATCTCATTTGGTCAGAATTGAAGAGCGGCTATATGCCTTATTCTTCTTGTTTTCACGGATGGCATGTCAGAACTCATGCGCGCGAAAGCCAAGAACAAAAGGGCATTCCTCGCATCGGTCAATATATATGTGGAAACGATATTCCACTATAGAGGACAAGAAATTTTGGGGCGGTTAGCAAAAAGCGCACGGAAAATGAAGTATTTTCAAGGACTGCCATAGAATGGACAGATGTTCACTAAAACGGTCATAATTTTGTCATTCGAGTCCATGTCGGACCCACAAATACTCAAACTGCTCATGCAAGAAGCGTATGAATCTAGAAATACTCGCTTATGCCAGAGGCCCGGAGTACCTCAACACGGCCTTAAGCAGACTTTTGGCCCCGAAAGTCAAAGAACATCATTCGTCATTGTTTTTCGCACAAGTTTCAACCCATTGGCACTTCCTTTGAAGGAAATTCGAGATTATTTTGCTTATAGACATTAGTCCTCTCGGTAGGGACAAATATACCTTTCTCGCAGATGCTCTATGATCCGCAATCTCATTTGGTCAGAATTGAAGAAAATCCAGCGGCTATATGCCTTATTCTCCTTGTTTTCACGGATGGCATGTCAGAACTCATGCGCGAAAGCCAAGAACAAAAGGGCATTCCCGGCATCTCACAATATATATGTGGAAACGATATCTCCTCTATAGAGGACAAGAAATTTTGGGGCACTCAGCAAATAGCACACGAAATAATGAAGTACTTTCAAGGAGTGCCATAGAATGGACAGATGTTCACTAAAACGGTCATAATTTTGTCATTCGAGTCCGTGTCGGACCCATAAGTACTCAAACTGCTCATGTGAGCGTGCGAATCTAGAAACTACTCCGCTTGCGCCAGAGGCCCGAGTACCTCAACACGGCCTTAAGCAGACTTTTGGCCCCGAAAGTCAAAGAACATCATTCGTCGCTGCTTTTTCGCACAAGTTTCAACCCATTGGCACTTCCTTTTGAAGGAAATTTGAGAGATTATGTTGCTTATAGACATTAGCCCCTGGTAGGGACAAACGATTTTCTCGCAGATGCTCTATGATCCGGCAATCTCATTTGGTCAGAATTGAAGAGCGGCTATATGCCTTATTCTTCTTGTTTTCACGGATGGCATGTCAGAACTCATGCGCGGAAAGCCAAGAACAAAAGGGCATTCCCGCATCGGTCAATATATTTGTGGAAACGATATTCCACTATAGAGGACAAGAAATTTTGGGGCGTTAGGCAAAAGCGCACGGAAAATGAAGTACTTTCAAGGACCGCCATAGAATGGACAGATGTTCACTAAAACGGTCATAATTTTGTCATTCGAGTCCATGTCGGACCCACAAATACTAAACTGCTCACGGCGAGCGCAGGTGAATCTAGAAATAACTCTCGCTTGCGCCAGAGGCCCGAGTACCTCAACACGGCCTTAAGCAGGACTTTTGGCCCCGAAAGTCAAAGAACATCATTCGTCATTGCTTTTTTCGCACAAGTTTCAACCCATTGGCACTTCCTTTGAAGGAAATTCGAGAGATTATTTTGCTTATAGACATTAGTCCTCTCGGTAGGGACAAATATACCTTTCGCAGATGCTCTATGATCCGCAATCTTATTTGGTCAGAATTGAAGAAAATCCAATGCTATATGCCTTATTCTCCTTGTTTTCACGGATGGCATGTCAGAACTCATGCGCTTGAAAGCCAAGAACAAAAGGGCATTCCTGCATCTCACAATATATATGTGGAAACGATATCTCCTCTATAGAGGACAAGAAATTTTGGGGCACTCAGCAAATAGCACACGAAATAATGAAGTACTTTCAAGGAGTGCCATAGAATGGACAGATGTTCACTAAAACGGTCATAATTTTGTCATTCGAGTCCGTGTCGGACCCATAAGTACTCAAACTGCTCATGGCGAGCGGCGAATCTAGAAACTACTCCGCTTGCGCCAGAGGCCCGAGTACCTCAACACGGCCTTAAGGAGACTTTTGGCCCCGAAAGTCAAAGAACATCATTCGTCATGCCTTATTCTTCTTTTTTTGGCATGCAGAACTCAAGTTTCAACCCATTGGCACTTCCTTTCCACTATAAGGAAATTTTGAGAGATTATTTTGCTTATAGACATTAGTCCTCGGTAGGGACAAACGGCCTTATACATCTTTCCTTTGAAGGAAATTGAGAGATTATTTTGCGCAGATGCTCTATGATCCGCAATCTCATTTGGTCAGAATTGAAGAAAATCCAGCTGCTATATGCCTTATTCTCCTTGTTTTCACGGATGGCATGTCAGAACTCATGCGCTTGAAAGCCAAGAACAAAAGGGCATTCCTGCATCCACAATATATATGTGGAAACGATATCTCCTCTATAGAGGACAAGAAATTTTGGGGCACTCAGCAAATAGCACACGAAATAATGAAGTACTTTCAAGGAGTGCCATAGAATGGACAGATGTTCACTAAAACGGTCATAATTTTGTCATTCGAGTCCGTGTCGACCCACAAGTACTCAAACTGCTCATGTGAGCGTATGAATCTAGAAACTACTCCGCTTGCGCCAGAGGCCCGAGTACCTCAACACGGCCTTAAGCAGACTTTTGGCCCCGAAAGTCAAAGAACATCATTCGTCATTGTTTTTCGCACAAGTTTCAACCCATTGGCACTTCCTTTGAAGGAAATTTGAGAGATTATGTTGCTTATAGACATTAGCCCTCGGTAGGGACAAACGTACTTTCTCAGATGCTCTATGATCCGCAATCTCATTTGGTCAGAATTGAAGAGCGGCTATATGCCTTATTCTTCTTGTTTTCACGGATGGCATGTCAGAACTCATGCGCGGAAAGCCAAGAACAAAAGGGCATTCCCGCATCGGTCAATATATTTGTGGAAACGATATTCCACTATAGAGGACAAGAAATTTTGGGGCGGTTAGGCAAAAAGCGCACGGAAAATGAAGTACTTTCAAGGACCGCCATAGAATGGACAGATGTTCACTAAAACGGTCATAATTTTGTCATTCGAGTCCATGTCGGACCCACAAATACTCAAACTGCTCACAAGAAGCGTATAATCTAGAAATAACTCGCTATGCCAGAGGCCCGGAGTACCTCAACACGGCCTTAAGCAGGACTTTTGGCCCCGAAAGTCAAAGAACATCATTCGTCGCTGTTTTTCGCATAAGTTTCAACCCATTGGCACTTCCTTTGAAGGAAATTGAGAGATTATTTTGCTTATAGACATTAGTCCTCTCGGTAGGGACAAATATACCTTTCGCAGATGCTCTATGATCCGCAATCTCATTTGGTCAGAATTGAAGAAAATCCAACTGCTATATGCCTTATTCTCCTTGTTTTCACGGATGGCATGTCAGAACTCATGCACTTGAAAGCCAAGAACAAAAGGGCATTCCCGCATCCACAATATATATGTGGAAACGATATCTCCTCTATAGAGGACAAGAAATTTTGGGGCACTCAGCAAATAGCACACGAAATAATGAAGTACTTTCAAGGAGTGCCATAGAATGGACAGATGTTCACTAAAACGGTCATAATTTTGTCATTCGAGTCCGTGTCGGACCCACAAGTACTCAAACTGCTCATGTGAGCGTATGAATCTAGAAACTACTCGCTTGCGCCAGAGGCCCGGAGTACCTCAACACGGCCTTAAGCAGACTTTTGGCCCCGAAAGTCAAAGAACATCATTCGTCATTGCTTTTTCGCATAAGTTTCAACCCATTGGCACTTCCTTTGAAGGAAATTTGAGAGATTATGTTGCTTATAGACATTAGCCCCCGGTAGGGACAAACGTATCTTTCGCAGATGCTCTATGATCCGCAATCTCATTTGGTCAGAATTGAAGAGCGGCTATATGCCTTATTCTTCTTGTTTTCACGGATGGCATGTCAGAACTCATGCGCGCGGAAAGCCAAGAACAAAAGGGCATTCCCGCATCGGTCAATATATTTGTGGAAACGATATTCCACTATAGAGGACAAGAAATTTTGGGGCGTTAGGCAAAAGCGACGGAAAATGAAGTACTTTCAAGGACCGCCATAGAATGGACAGATGTTCACTAAAACGGTCATAATTTTGTCATTCGAGTCCATGTCGGACCCACAAATACTCAAACTGCTCACAAGCGAAGCGTATGAATCTAGAAATAACTCGCGCTTATGCCAGAGGCCCGAGTACCTCAACACGGCCTTAAGCAGACTTTTGGCCCCGAAAGTCAAAGAACATCATTCGTCGCTGTTTTTCGCACAAGTTTCAACCCATTGGCACTTCCTTTGAAGGAAATTGAGAGATTATTTTGCTTATAGACATTAGTCCTCTCGGTAGGGACAAATATACCTTTCTCGCAGATGCTCTATGATCCGGCAATCTCATTTGGTCAGAATTGAAGAAAATCCAATGCTATATGCCTTATTCTCCTTGTTTTCACGGATGGCATGTCAGAACTCATGCACTTGAAAGCCAAGAACAAAAGGGCATTCCCGCATCTCACAATATATATGTGGAAACGATATCTCCTCTATAGAGGACAAGAAATTTTGGGGCACTCAGCAAATAGCACACGAAATAATGAAGTACTTTCAAGGAGTGCCATAGAATGGACAGATGTTCACTAAAACGGTCATAATTTTGTCATTCGAGTCCGTGTCGGACCCATAAGTACTCAAACTGCTCATGTGAGCGTATGAATCTAGAAACTACTCGCTTTGCGCCAGAGGCCCGGAGTACCTCAACACGGCCTTAAGCAGACTTTTGGCCCCGAAAGTCAAAGAACATCATTCGTCATTGCTTTTTCGCACAAGTTTCAACCCATTGGCACTTCCTTTGAAGGAAATTTGAGAGATTATGTTGCTTATAGACATTAGCCCCCGGTAGGGACAAACGACTTTCTCGCAGATGCTCTATGATCCGCAATCTCATTTGGTCAGAATTGAAGAGCGGCTATATGCCTTATTCTTCTTGTTTTCACGGATGGCATGTCAGAACTCATGCGCGCGAAAGCCAAGAACAAAAGGGCATTCCCGCATCGGTCAATATATTTGTGGAAACGATATTCCACTATAGAGGACAAGAAATTTTGGGGCGGTTAGCAAAAAGCGCACGGAAAATGAAGTACTTTCAAGGACCGCCATAGAATGGACAGATGTTCACTAAAACGGTCATAATTTTGTCATTCGAGTCCATGTCGGACCCACAAATACTCAAACTGCTCACAAGAAGCGTATGAATCTAGAAATAACTCATTGCGCCAGAGGCCCGGAGTACCTCAACACGGCCTTAAGCAGACTTTTGGCCCCGAAAGTCAAAGAACATCATTCGTCGCTGTTTTTCGCACAAGTTTCAACCCATTGGCACTTCCTTTGAAGGAAATTGAGAGATTATTTTGCTTATAGACATTAGTCCTCTCGTAGGGACAAATATACCTTTCTCGCAGATGCTCTATGATCCGGCAATCTCATTTGGTCAGAATTGAAGAAAATCCAATGCTATATGCCTTATTCTCCTTGTTTTCACGGATGGCATGTCAGAACTCATGCACTTGAAAGCCAAGAACAAAAGGGCATTCCCTGCATCCACAATATATATGTGGAAACGATATCTCCTCTATAGAGGACAAGAAATTTTGGGGCACTCAGCAAATAGCACACGAAATAATGAAGTACTTTCAAGGAGTGCCATAGAATGGACAGATGTTCACTAAAACGGTCATAATTTTGTCATTCGAGTCCGTGTCGGACCCATAAGTACTCAAACTGCTCATGTGAGCGTATGAATCTAGAAACTACTCCGCTATGCCAGAGGCCCGAGTACCTCAACACGGCCTTAAGCAGACTTTTGGCCCCGAAAGTCAAAGAACATCATTCGTCGCTGTTTTTCGCAAAGTTTCAACCCATTGGCACTTCCTTTGAAGGAAATTTGAGAGATTATGTTGCTTATAGACATTAGCCCTCGGTAGGGACAAACGTACTTTTCGCAGATGCTCTATGATCCGCAATCTCATTTGGTCAGAATTGAAGAGCGGCTATATGCCTTATTCTTCTTGTTTTCACGGATGGCATGTCAGAACTCATGCGCGCGAAAGCCAAGAACAAAAGGGCATTCCCGCATCGGTCAATATATTTGTGGAAACGATATTCCACTATAGAGGACAAGAAATTTTGGGGCGGTTAGGCAAAAAGCGCACGGAAAATGAAGTACTTTCAAGGACCGCCATAGAATGGACAGATGTTCACTAAAACGGTCATAATTTTGTCATTCGAGTCCATGTCGGACCCACAAATACTCAAACTGCTCATGCGAAGCGCATGAATCTAGAAATAACTCGCTTGCGCCAGAGGCCCGAGTACCTCAACACGGCCTTAAGCAGACTTTTGGCCCCGAAAGTCAAAGAACATCATTCGTCGTTGTTTTTCGCATAAGTTTCAACCCATTGGCACTTCCTTTGAAGGAAATTGAGAGATTATTTTGCTTATAGACATTAGTCCTCGGTAGGGACAAATATACCTTTCGCAGATGCTCTATGATCCGCAATCTCATTTGGTCAGAATTGAAGAAAATCCAGCGCTATATGCCTTATTCTCCTTGTTTTCACGGATGGCATGTCAGAACTCATGCACTTGAAAGCCAAGAACAAAAGGGCATTCCTGCATCTCACAATATATATGTGGAAACGATATCTCCTCTATAGAGGACAAGAATTTTGGGGCACTCAGCAAATAGCACACTAAATAATGAAGTACTTTCAAGGAGTGCCATAGAATGGACAGATGTTCACTAAAACGGTCATAATTTTGTCATTCGAGTCCGTGGTCGGACCCATAAGTACTCAAACTGCTCATGTGAGCGTGCGAATCTAGAAACTACTCCGCTTGCGCCAGAGGCCCGGAGTACCTCAACACGGCCTTAAGCAGGACTTTTGGCCCCGAAAGTCAAAGAACATCATTCGTCGCTGTTTTTCGCACAAGTTTCAACCCATTGGCACTTCCTTTGAAGGAAATTTGAGAGATTATGTTGCTTATAGACATTAGCCCTCGGTAGGGACAAACGACTTTTCGCAGATGCTCTATGATCCGCAATCTCATTTGGTCAGAATTGAAGAGCGCTATATGCCTTATTCTTCTTGTTTTCACGGATGGCATGTCAGAACTCATGCGCGGAAAGCCAAGAACAAAAGGGCATTCCCGCATCGGTCAATATATTTGTGGAAACGATATTCCACTATAGAGGACAAGAAATTTTGGGGCGGTTAGGCAAAAAGCGCACGGGAAAATGAAGTACTTTCAAGGACTGCCATAGAATGGACAGATGTTCACTAAAACGGTCATAATTTTGTCATTCGGAGTCCATGTCGGACCCACAAATACTCAAACTGCTCATGGCGAAGCGTATGAATCTAGAAATAACTCGCTGGCGCCAGAGGCCCGGAGTACCTCAACACGGCCTTAAGCAGGACTTTTGGCCATGAAAGTCAAAGAACATCATTCGTCATTGCTTTTTCGCATAAGTTTCAACCCATTGGCACTTCCTTTGAAGGAAATTGAGAGATTATTTTGCTTATAGACATTAGTCCTCGGTAGGGACAAATATACCTTTCTCGCAGATGCTCTATGATCCGCAATCTCATTTGGTCAGAATTGAAGAAAATCCAATGCTATATGCCTTATTCTCCTTGTTTTCACGGATGGCATGTCAGAACTCATGCACTTGAAAGCCAAGAACAAAAGGGCATTCCTGCATCTCACAATATATATGTGGAAACGATATTCCTCTATAGAGGACAAGAAATTTTGGGGCACTCAGCAAATAGCACACGAAATAATGAAGTACTTTCAAGGAGTGCCATAGAATGGACAGATGTTCACTAAAACGGTCATAATTTTGTCATTCGAGTCCGTGGTCGGACCCATAAGTACTCAAACTGCTCATGTGAGCGTATGAATCTAGAAACTACTCGCTTATGCCAGAGGCCCGGAGTACCTCAACACGGCCTTAAGCAGGACTTTTGGCCCCGAAAGTCAAAGAACATCATTCGTCATTGCTTTTTCGACAAGTTTCAACCCATTGGCACTTCCTTTGAAGGAAATTTGAGAGATTATGTTGCTTATAGACATTAGCCTCTCGGTAGGGACAAACGACCTTTCGCAGATGCTCTATGATCCGCAATCTCATTTGGTCAGAATTGAAGAGCGCTATATGCCTTATTCTTCTTGTTTTCACGGATGGCATGTCAGAACTCATGCGCGGAAAGCCAAGAACAAAAGGGCATTCCCGCATCGGTCAATATATTTGTGGAAACGATATTCCACTATAGAGGACAAGAAATTTTGGGGCGGTTAGGCAAAAAGCGCACGGAAAATGAAGTACTTTCAAGGACCGCCATAGAATGGACAGATGTTCACTAAAACGGTCATAATTTTGTCATTCGAGTCCATGTCGGACCCACAAATACTCAAACTGCTCAAGGCGAAGCGCATGAATCTAGAAATAACTCGCGCTTGCGCCAGAGGCCCGGAGTACCTCAACACGGCCTTAAGCAGACTTTTGGCCCCGAAAGTCAAAGAACATCATTCGTCGCTGTTTTTCGACAAGTTTCAACCCATTGGCACTTCCTTTTGAAGGAAATTAGGGACAAATATACCTTTCGCAGATGCTCTATGATCCGGCAATCTCATTTGGTCAGAATTGAAGAAAATCCAGCGGCTATATGCCTTATTCTCCTTGTTTTCACGGATGGCATGTTCGTAACTCATGCGTCTGGGAAAGCCAAGAACAAAAGGGCATTCCTAGCATCTCATCAATATATATGTGGAAACGATATCTCCTCTATAGAGGACAAGAAATTTTGGGGCACTCAGCAAATAGCACACCTAAATAATGAAGTACTTTCAAGGAGTGCCATAGAATGGACAGATGTTCACTAAAACGGTCATAATTTTGTCATTCGAGTCCGTGGTCGGACCCATTAAGTACTCAAACCGTCACAAGTGAGCGCGGAATCTAGAAACTACTCCGCTTGCGCCAGAGGCCCGAGTACCTCAACACACGGCCTTAAGCAGGACTTTTGGCCTCGAAAGTCAAAGAACATCATTCGTCAGCTGTTCTTATCGCTTTCAACCCATTGGCACTTCCTTTCCTGAAGGAAATTTGAGAGATTATGTTGTTTATAGACATTAGCCTCTCGGTAGGGACAAACATACCTCTTCTGCAGATGCTCTATGATCCGGCAATCTCATTTGGTCAGAATTGAAGAGCCAAGCTATATGCCTTATTCTTCTTGTTTTCACGGATGGCATGTCAGAACTCATGCGCGAAAGCCAAGAACAAAAGGGCATTCCCGGCATCGGTCAATATATTTGTGGAAACGATATTCCACTATAGAGGACAAGAAATTTTAGGGCGGTTAGGCAAAAAGCGACGGAAAATGAAGTATTTTCAAGGACTGCCATAGAATGGACAGATGTTCACTAAAACGGTCATAATTTTGTCATTCGAGTCCATGTCGGACCCACAAATACTAAACGCCGCTCGCGAAGGCGTATAATCTAGAAATACACCGCTAGGCGCCAGAGGCCCGGAGTACCCTCAACACGGCCTTAAGATGACTTTGGCCCCGAAAGTCAAAGAACATCATTCGTCGCTGCTTTTCGACAAGTTTCAACCCATTGGCACTTCCTTTTGAAGGAAATTGAGAGATTATTTTGCTTATAGACATTAGTCCTCGGTAGGGACAAATATACTCTTCGCAGATGCTCTATGATCCGCAATCTCATTTGGTCAGAATTGAAGAAAATCCAAATGCTATATGCCTTATTCTCTCTTGTTTCGCCGGATGGCATGTCAGAACTCATGCACTTGAAAGCCAAGAACAAAAGGGCATTCCCTGCATAAACGGCACGACGCTGCGCTTAGCAATCGCTAAACCAACTCCGAGCAGGTTATTGACCACGCCAGAGCACAATCAACTCGACTCAATGAAGGTCTATTCCTCGCAAGCAATCAAGAACAAGCAAGAATATGATAAAAGCAATCTGAATATTGCGACTATATATGAAGTATTGATAAGGGTGGGATCCGTAAGCTGTCTTGGTCCTGTCGTTGGACACAAACGGCACACGGTTGCAATGGCTAACTTTAACTAAACAAATCCCAAGGAAAAAGCTACTAGATGGATCTACTTATATAGGAGCAAGGTGGCGCCAAGAAGGTGGGAGGACGCCCCAAGGCAGCCTAAAACCAACCCTAGGTCGCACAAGGCCTTATGGGCCCAAGTGGAGGTGACGAACACCTTTGGACTTGTAGTTTGACTCGGATTCTGGCAGCAGCGCTGATTGTTTCTGTCCATAACTCAACGCCCGGAGGATTTTAAGGTGATTCCAATTGTGCCGAAAGAGCATGAAATCTACTTTCCAACAAAAAAAGAATCACCCAATTGGAGTCCGTATGAAAAGTTGTTGGCATGCTTGAGTCGTATGTCTGCAGTAATTCAATCGAGTCCAAAACGTGAGAGACTTGGACTCTATCTTCTCTTGGGCCAAAAGTGACGGAGAGAACTTTTGAACAGCAAATAAACATCTCTTTCTTCCTTATCTTTATATGTGGATTGTACAAATGTCCCATACACCTGAATTAGACAAAACACAAAAGTGTGTGAAGTATTTTTGTTCCGATAACATAAATAGATTATTGAATAGTTTGCACTAGAAATCACCACAAATATGCATGTATGCAATATTTTGGTCATATACAAGGTAGTCATGTCCTCATCATCCTCCCCTTTTGAAAATAAAGCGCCCCTGCTAAGCTTAATCTGAAATGTGGCTAACAAAAGAGACAAGGTGTACATGTTGTATATGTATACGCCATCCATTTTTACTTCCCTTGATTTT
>JAHHZJ010004153.1:0-13704 GCA_021437245.1 Aegilops speltoides | reverse complement strand
GTTCGGTGCCTCACTGAGGGTCCAAATTGACTTGTTCAAAGTTTGTGATGTAAGCATGAATAGAATTTGAGACAAGAAAGCATAGATAGCTAGGAGGTATCAGCATTCTTGTCCATCCATTTGGTCGAAAAATCAAAACGACCAAAACAACAAATGGATGTCCTTGAATGGATAAAATTATGCATCCAACATGCTCACACAATAAGATAGCAAATGAAATATGTGTCAAACATGCACAAACAAAAACTCTAGCTACTATCACACAATTTGTCGATGACTAGGTCATCTTTATATGAGTATATTGACTTAGGAGTCAAATGAGAACATTTGATCATAGGTCATACTCATCGCTTAAGCACAAGTGGGGTTACCACTTTACATAAAGCATTGATGTGTTCACATCATTTGAAGATGCTTTAGCTCAATTCTTTAGAGCAAAGCTCCCTAGATGTGAGAACCCCTTTAAAGGGTCAAACTAACCTTGGGTTGTCGAGAAGACTTCATGTAGATGTTGAAGATGTGGATGCTCAATGTTGATGAAGATCATCAAGAGTTGGGAGCAACTTTGATTCGGCACTTTCAATACCTACATGGGTTAGTCCCACAAGGAACAAACAAGAATATCCATGGACATAGATTGAAGTACACAATAGATGATGTCCATGAAAGCAATGATTACCTTGTCCCTTGACTTACCAACAAGAGGGTTTAGGACTCCATGAACTAGTGCACAATGTGGAAGTTGGTTGCACAAGTTTTGCCAAAATGAATGTGAGTGAAGTATGTTGGCGGAGTCACCCTCAAGAACTCTCTAGTTCTTCTTCTTCGATCCACATCATCTTGATGGGAATCCTTGGGGTTGTAGTTGAGCTTGACGAAGCAGAACTTGACGCTTCCTTGGGAACCCACTTGACCATGGCTTTAGGTGCTTCAAGAATGCATCAATCTCTCTGAAGCTTGTCCTTGCCTTTTAGCTTGTGGTCTTGTGGTGGAAGATCATCTTGTGCTTGTTCCACATTGGAAGAAGTAGGATCATACTTCCTTTTGAGAAACAAACTTTGGAGTGGATATCGACCTTCTTCCCATTCAACACCCTCGGCGCTGAACTTTCGCTCAAAACCAATTCCTTGATTCTTCCGTGCCTTCCTTGCTTTGAACAATTTCTCAAAGTTCTTGCTTCCGTAAGGCTCTTGTAGACACCTTTCTACAATCCCTTTCAATAAACTATTTTCTTGCTCAAGTGTAACTTGGCTTGAAACATTGTTAGTGGAATCAAGAGAACTACTAGAAGCAACAATATTGATTTAGCATGGTTATTGTTACTACTAGATGAAGAATTTTTCTTATGCTTGTCATGCTTAGTTTTAATAGGTGGCAAGAAATTAGACAAGAGAAGTCGCTTTGGCAAGATATGAAGAACTCTTCTTTCAAGATCGTCATTGATTGCTTTTAGAAACTCATGTTCTTGCTCTAGATTGAGCTTCGGTAGCTTCTCATGAGATCTTAGGAGCTCTCTATGATCTTCTTGAGTTGTTTCATGAGCTAACTTAAGAGTGTTTAGTTCTTTAGTTAGACGCTCAATCTCCTTCATAGCATTGTCATTCGACTTTTCTCGACTATAAAGACTACTAGCATGTTCATCATTACTAGGCTCACTAGATTTGTCATGTAAAGCTCACCAAGCAAGTCATCCTCATCACTATCAAAGTCAATGAATTGTGGTGTGATACCTTGGGGCCTTTAGCCATGAAGCATCTTCCAACCCTCATTTGGTGAATCAAATAAGTCATGGGAGTTGGAGTTGAGGACACGAGGCAAGACCGCAACACCTTCTTCTTGACTGTAGTCGGAGTTGGAGTGATAGCTTTTTCAATGATTGTCGAGTGAGCCGAGACCCATTCACCTACATGAGCTTGATGTTTTCTTCTTGTGTATCTCCTTGATGACTTGTCTTTCCTCTCCTAATCCTTGCTTCTCCGAGAGGGTCTTCGCTCATAACCATCATCTCTACTCCTTCTCTTTTCCGAGGTGACTTTTCTTGAGCTTCTTCTTCTTGGAGATTCTTCTTCTTGTGGGGAGCCGAACACTCATTTGAGTAGTGTCCGGTCTTCCACAATTGTAGCAGCTTCTCACCACTAGAAGATCTCTTTTCATCATATGATCTAGACTTTGAGCTTTCTCTTTGCTTCTACTCTTGTAGAATTTGTTGTTCTTCACCATTAGGCTTATCTCTTCATTGGAAACTAGCTTGTCACTTGAGGTTGTGGGAGCATCACTTGTAGCTTTGTAAGCACCACTTGACTTGTTGTGAAGCTCTTCCTTATCCTTAAGTGTCATCTCATGAGCAACAATTCTTCCAATGATTTCGTTGGCTTGAGATTCTTGTAGTTTGGCATCATTTGGATCAAAGTGCACACGGTGTCATACTTTCCATCCAAAGCTCGAGAATCTTCTTGATGATGAATCGGTCTCATTTCTTCACTTCCTAAGCCAATCTCATTTGTGATGAGAGCAAGCCTAGAGTACATTTCAATAATTCTTCACCTTCCTTCATCTTGAACTTGTCAAGTCGACCTTGAAGAACATCTAGCTTTGATTCCTTCACGGACTCGGCACTTCCGGCATTTCACCAAAGTATCCCAAATCTCTTTGCATTCTCAAGACGGCTGATTTTGTTGAACTCCTCGACACAAAGCATTGAAGAGAATGTCACAAGCTTGAGCATTGTTTTGCAACATCCGCAATTCATCCGCAGTAGCTTCACGATCCAAACTTTTCCTTCCTCAAGAAATCACCTTGCAAACCAACACAAATAATGCCCCATGGGCCGGTTATGGCCAAGAATATGCATTTTCATTTTATGCTTCCAACTAGCAAAGTTTGAACCATCAAAGTAAGGACCTCTACGAAAATTACCTCACTAGACGCCATACTCTCCTAGGTTGTGAAACCAAGCTTATGGAGTCCAATGCAATGGAAACCAATACAATGGAGAAAAAGCTCGATACCACTTGTAGGATCGAAGTATGTCTAGAGGGGGGTGATTAGACTACTTGACAATATAAAATTCAGCCTTTGATAAAGACAAGTTTTTGGCAGATTCACGATTATGATCAAGTCAGTATCACCCCACACATGCAATTCTAGAGTATAGGCAGCGGAAAGTAAATTGCACATGTAGTAAAGAGAGGTGGAGAAGAGCAAACGCAATTGGAGACAGAGATTTTTTCGTGGTTCCGATAGGTGGTGCTATCACAATCCACGCTGATGGAGACTTCAACCCACTGGAGGGTAACGCCAGAGAGTCCACGGAGGGCTCCACCCACGAAGGGTCCACGAAGAAGCAACCTTGTCTATGCCATCATGGCCTCACGCCCACGGAGGGCTAGCCTTACTGTAGATCTTCACGAAGTAGGCGATCTCCTTGCCCTTACAAACTTCTTGGTTCAACTCCACATCTTGACGGAGGCTCCCAAGCACACCTAACTAATCTAGGAGGCACCACCTCCAAAAGGTAATAGATGGTGTTGATGATGATGAACTCCTTGCTCTTGTGCTTCAAATGATATCTCCCCAACACTCAACTCTCCTCACCGATTTGGCTGTGGTGGAAGGAAGGATTGAGTGAAAGCAACTTGGGAAGGCTAGAGATCAAGCTTCATATGGTGGGAGTGGAGCTACTTGATCTCAACACAAGGGTAGGTAGTTTTCTCTAAATGTAAGGTAGGAGTGGTAGTTCTTTCCGATGGCTCTCTCCACTAATGAAGAGGGGTGGAGGGTATTTATAGCCTCCACACAAAATCCAACTATTACACACATTTGACCAATCTCGGCGACTGAAGTTGACAACTCGTGAGACCGAAAGTTCAAATCATGTGAACGTTGGGATTTTCGTGGGACCGAAAATACAATCTCTGTGAGTCCGACATTTCCAAAGACTAGAGCTTGCCAATCTGTGGGATCGATTTCATCATCTCGTGACACCGATTTGATGACGTATGTTACAGTGCTTATAACTCAAGTTTCGTGAGACCGAGTTCGTAATCGAAAATCCAAATTTCTAGGGTTTGGCTATATGGCTGAGGTGGTTCATCTTCTAGGACTGAAGTTTAGGAAATCGGTGGGACCGAGATTACTTATGAGTGTATATTGTAGTGAGAGTTGTCGATAGTTTAGGAGATGTATCACTAAGCACTTTGAGCAACCAGATCATCAACATAACCTCATCCCTTTAATAGTATTGGCTTTCCTATGGACTCAATGTGATCTTGGATCACTAAACCAAAAATGGAGTCTTGAGCTTTTGCCAATGCTTGCCTTAGCATTTTGAGGGGTCCACTTCTTCACCATTGCCATTCCCATATCACGAACTTTCTCAAATGATTCTCAAGAAATTATTAGTTCAATGATATATATGTTGTTATTAATTACCAAAACCACCCGGGATTAGTTGCACTTTCAATCTCCCCTTTTGGTAATTGATGACAACATATAGATCAAAGCTCGACAAAGGATATAATCAATGAATAATATCGTCGCTTTGAGAAGTATGTGATAAGCAAGAGCTCCCCTAAATTTGTGCATTATTTAAGATTTATGCTTGAATGCAAATGCACAATCGATTAGGATCATGGGTCACTCTTCCATGTCACATACATCTTGGTGGAGCGCATAAAATGATAAGAATGAATAGCATGCACCCAATCACCAAGACATGAGTAAATGGTCATACAAGATATGAATAGCATATGATAAGCATTAAGCACACATTAAGGCATAGTACCACCAAGCACTCATTAAGGTAGAATGAAACGAGTATCAAACACACAAATGTCTCAAAATCAAAAGTATCTCAAAGAAACCGCAAATGAACGAAACCGCAAAAGCGACAAAGACTTCTCTCCGAAGTCCTATGATCTATACAATTTCCCCTTTGGCAACAAGTTACCAAAAGTTCGAAAAGGCATAGAGCTAAGCGCCACTGGGACTCCGGCCCTGCCTAGGTTGATGGAGTTGAGATGGCATCATCGCAAGACTTCAAATTAGTGTGGAGCCGGAGGAGTGGTCACCGGAGCTGGAGCCGGAGCAACCGGTGGAGCTGTGGAGGTGCCGAGGTTGTAGTCCCGTGTCTCCATCGAATAGCAAATGATCGGGTCTTGGGGAACCGGAGCAGTTGTTGATAATCATCCTAGACTAGGTCATCCCCATCTCACGATGAGCTCTTCCTTCTCCCTTTTGCTTCCTCAATATCTCCTCAAGCTTGTTGGATTTTGCACTTCAATACCTTCACATCCAGAGCATGGATCTTGTCCAACAATCCTCTCAAGACTCTCCCGAGACTCTAATGGGCCAAAGCGCTGTTCAATCCTCCGGTAGCTTCAAGGAGCTGCCTCCAACACTCTTGGGTTTAGTCGCCGCTGCTTCCTTCTCAGCTTTGGCTTTTGGCAGCTTCAATCTTTGCTTGACCTTCAACCGACGTTGGATCCTCCTCATCCATCACAACTACATTGTCCTCATGCTGCTGCAGGGTGGGTGTGGTCTATCCAACAAGTATGGCCCGTGCCAAACTTGGCATTGATAAGCATCCAATGGCGGGCAACCACATGACCTCTTCCTCGTCTGCAGTCCCTCTTGATAGTCTCAACTATCAAGTCCATCACCTTGAAAGGTGCCTTCTCATCAAGTATATGCAGATGTTGATAGAGTACCCTCCGATCATGCGATGATCTCCCATTTGGGCATCAAGGTATGCCTCGTAATAGTGTTTGTGGTAGGTAGACCGCCTGAGATGATACATCGAGCCAGCTTCCAGATTTCCACATCCTTAGCGGGTACCTCTTTGTACATATTCTTCATGGATTCATGGTTCCTTGGGAATACCAGACATCAACATCATCCTCTCTCCGACTGGAGCATTAAAGAAAGGGCCCATTCTTCAACAATTGAAGAGAATTTTGGCCTTCAACCATCCATGTGATCTTTCCATCCGGATAGAAATGAGCAGGCATAGAATTGCATAATCATTTCATCATTCCAATCGGTCAACTTCGACCTACAAAATCCGAACTCCACATGCAAAGGAAGCTCTCATGCACATGTGGAAAGAAGTCTCGTTTTCATCCAATGTATGCCCAAAAACATTGCAGTGTTCCAACTATGGGCTTTTGTCCATCGCCAACCTCAAGAAGTCCCGCCGCTTCCCGTGTGGAATCTTGGATCAACAAAGCTTTTCCTCCCAAAGATATGGATCAGCTTGTCTCCATAGCCCGAGACCTCTATCCTTCCTTTCCTTCATGTTTTCAATTTGAGGATGAGCATCATTGTGAAGTGGCGTTTCTAAGTTTCGAAGACCGGTGCCTCATCATCCCACAAACCGGTGGCACATCATCTTTCTTCTTCTCTCTCGGAATGTTCTACCTTTTTGGCTTGGCAAGAAGGCTTTGCTGAGCTGCCTTGACCGAGCAGATGGCTTGGCTTAGAAGGGCCCTCGCCCGATGGCATCACCCATGAACTTAGACTTGAGGAGGGGTGCCTCATCCTCATCTTCCTTCGCCCATCATCATGCACAATCCTCTTCCCTTGGAAGTTTTCCACCTTGCTTGTAGTTTACTCTTCCAAACTCAGCTTTTTGGCAACAAAGGGACTTCTTCACTTTCCTGGTGCCTTTCTTGGTTTCTACCCTTGATGCTCTTGGCAACAACTTTTCTTTGGCTTGGGGAGACCTCTTCTCAACAATGAAATCGTAATCTTCTTCATCGAGGTTTTTCTTCGCCCCGGTCGAGGAGGCAAAACTTGGGTACTCCTCTCACCATCATCCAAGAGTCCTGGCTCGTGACTAGTGCCCGCCTCGGATTTTCAGCAATAGGTGACTCAACTGCCTGGCTGTCACCGCATCCCATATGGTCGACAACCCGTGAATAGATAAGGTGTAGGCAGTAGAAGAGTTATCACAAACGCGTAAGATTTTGCAAACAAAATGAGTTCAAATTTAGTATTAGGTTTTCACAAAGACATTTCGCCCACCGAGTTTAAAATTCGTGAATCAAGTGTTCAAAGATATTCCACCACTTTCGTTGGACCGGCGGGTTTCGGTCCCGGAAAACACTAGGGTTTCACTAAATCCTCATTTCGGTCGACCGATTTACAACTCGTTGGACCGAAGGTGCAAAGGTAATGGCCAGAGGCCAAATCGGTCATACCGGAATGTAAAATCGGTCTCACCGAGATGTGTTCATGGAAACCTAACCCTAAAACTTTTACTCAACCTAATCCAAAAGATCTAACTGGTGTTCGGAAGATTTCAAACGTGGCAAGATGCTAGGCAAACCAAACGGCATTGAATCGGAGATGGGAGCATGAGGGGATCAAACTCACCCTAACTTGGTGGAGTTTCTCACGGGGCAACGGGTGGAGAAGATGTCCGCGAGGCAACGGAGACCTCAAGGGGGCGACAAAGCGAACGGAGACGATCCGGAGACCACGGCGACGAAAAGAAGGGTGTGGGGCAGGCGTTTAAGTAGAAATCAACGCCATTGCCCTCGGAGTTATATATACCCTTTGTTCCGGTGGGACCGAAGTTTAAAACTGGTGGCACCGAGATGGATAACCGCAGTAATTACACACTTCGTCACGCCAAAATTGGAACTCGGTTTCACCAAGGTGAAAACCTAGATAATCCAAGTGCTTTTGGTCGACCGAAGTTTGAGGGGTTGGTCCACCAAATCACTTAGAAGGTTTTGAAGTTAGCCCTGACGGATCGGTGGTCGGAAAGTGCTCCTCACCTGAGGGTCCAAATTGACTTGTTCAAAGTTTGTGATGTAAGCATGAATAGAATTTGAGACAAGAAAGCATAGATAGCTAGGGAGGTACTTTAGCATTCTTGTCCATCCATTTGGTCGTAAAAATCAAAATGACCAAAACAACAAATGGATGTCCTTGAATGGATAAAATTATGCATCCAACATGCTCACACAATAAGATAGCAAATGAAATATTGTCAAACATGCACAAACAAAAACTCTAGCTACTATCACACAATTTGTCGATGACTAGGTCATCTTTTATATGAGTATTGATTTAGGAGTCAAATGAGAACATTTGATCATAGGTCATACTCATCGCTTAAGCACGGGGGTTACCCTTTTTACATAAAGCATTGATGTGTTCACATCATTTGAAGATGCTTTAGCTCAATTCTTTAGAGCAAAGCTCCCTAGATGTGAGAACCCCTTTAAAGGGTCAAACTAACCTTGGGTTGTCGAGAAGACTTCATGTAGATGTTGAAGATGGATGCTCAATGTTGATGAAGATCATCAAGAGTTGGGAGCAACTTTGATTCGGCACTTTCAATACCTACATGGGTTAGTCCCACAAGGAACAAACAAGAATATCCATGGACATAGATTGAAGTACACAATAGATGATGTCCATGAAAGCAATGATTACCTTGTCCCTTGACTTACCAACAAGAGGGTTTGTGACTCCATGAACTAGTGCACAATGTGGAAGTTGGTTGCACAAGTTTTGCCAAAATGAATGTGAGTGAAGTATGTTGGCGGAGTCACCCTCAAGAACTCTCTAGTTCTTCTTCTTCGGATCCACATCATCTTGATGGGAACTTGGGGTTGTAGTTGAGCTTGACGAAGTAGAACTTGACGCTTCTTGGGAACCCACTTGACCATGGCTTTAGGTGCTTCAATAAATGCATCAATCTCCTCTTGAAGCTTGTCCTGCCTTTTAGCTTGTGGTCTTGTGGTGGAAGATCATCTTGTGCTTGTTCCACATTGAAGAAGTAGGATCATACTTCTCCTTTGAGAAACAAACTTTGGAGGATATGACCTTCTTCCCATTCAACACCCTGCGCTGAACTTTCGCAAAACCAATTCCTTGATTCTTCCTGCCTTCCTTGCTTAAGTAACAATTTCTCAAAGTTCTTGCTTCCGCAAGGCTCTTGTAGACACCTTTCTATAATCCCATTCAATAAACTATTTTCTTGCTCAAGTGTAACTTGGCTTGAAACATTGTTAGTGGAATCAAGAGAACTACTAGAAGCAACAATATTGATTTAGCATGGTTATTGTTACTACCAGATGAAGAATTTTTCTTATGCTTGTCATGCTTAGTTTTAATAGGTGGCAAGAAATTAGACAAGAGAAGTCGCTTGGCAAGATATGAAGAACTCTTCTTCAAGATCGCCATTGATTGCTTTAGAAACTCATGTTCTTGCTCTAGATTGAGCTTCTAGCGTAGCTTCTCATGAGATCTTAGGAGCTCTATGATCTTTTTGAGTTGTTTCATGAGCTAACTTAAGAGTGTTTAGTTCTTTAGTTAGACGCTCAATCTCCTTCATAGCATTGTCATTCGACTCTTCTCGACTATAAGACTACTAGCATGTTCATCATTACTAGGCTCACTAGATTTGTCATGTAAAAGCTCATCTTCACCAAGCAAGTCATCCTCATCACTATCAAAGTCAATGAATTCGGTGTGATACCTTGGGGCCTTTTAGCCATGAAGCATCTTCCAATTCCCTCATTTGGTGAATCAAATAAGTCATAGGAGTTGCGTTGGAGGACACGAGAGCAAGACCGCAACACCTTCATCTTGATCAGAGTCGGAGTTGGAGTGATAGCTTTTTCGAATGATTGTCTGAGTTAGAGCCGAGACCCATTCACCTACATGAGCTTGATGTTTTCTTCTTGTGTAGCTCCTTGATGACTTGTCTTTCCTCTCCTAATCCTTGCTTCTCCGAGAGGGTCTTCGCTCATAACGATCATCTCTACTCCTTCTCTTTCCGAGGTGACTCTTCTCTTGAGCTTCTTCTTCTTGGAGATTCTTTCTTCTTGTGGGAGCCGAACACTCATTTGAGTAGTGTCCGGTCTTCCACAATTGTAGCAGCCGATCACGACTAGAAGATCTCTTTTCATCATATGATCTAGACTTTGAGCTTCTCTTTGCTTCTACTCTTGTAGAATTTGTTGAAGTTCTTCACCATTAGGCTTATCTCTTCATTGGAAACTAGCTTGTCACTTGAGGTTGTGGGAGCATCACTTGTAGCTTTGTAAGCACCACTTGACTTGTTGTGAAGCTCTTCCTTATCCTTAAGTGTCATCTCATGAGCAACAATTCTTCCAATGATTTCGGTTGGCTTGAGATTTTGTAGTTTGGCATCATTTGATCAAAGTGCACACGGTGTCATACTTTCCATCCAAAGCTCGAGAATCTTCTTGATGATGAATCGGTCGGTCATTTCTTCACTTCCTGCCGAATCTCATTTGTGATGAGAGCAAGCCTAGAGTACATTTCAAATAATTCTTCACCTTCCTTCATCTTGAACTTGTCAAGTCGACCTTGAAGAACATCTAGCTTTGATTCCTTCACGACTCGACCTTCCGGCATTTCACCAAAGTATCCCAAATCTTTTGCATTCTCAAGACGGCTGATTTTTTGAACCCCGACACAAAGCATTGAAGAGAATGTCACAAGCTTGAGCATTGTTTTGCAACATCCGCAATTCATCCGCGTAGCTTCACGATCCGGAACTTTTCCTTCCTCAAGAAATCACCTTGCAAACCAACACAAATAATGCCCCATGGCTGGGTTATGGCCAAGAATATGCATTTTCATTTTATGCTTCCAACTAGCAAAGTTTGAACCATCAAAGTAAGGACCTCACTAAAATTACCTCACTAGACGCCATACTTCCTAGGTTGTGAAACCAAGCTTATGGAGTCCAATGCAATGGAAACCAATACAATGGAGACCAAAGCCTCGATACCACTTGTAGGATCGAAAGTATGTCTAGAGGGGGTGATTAGACTACTTGACAATATAAAATTCAGCCTTTTGATAAAGACAAGTTTTGGCAGATTCACATTATGATCAAGTCAAGTATCACCCTACACATGCAATTCTAGAGTATAGGCAGCGGAAAGTAAATTGCACATGTAGTAAAGAGAGGTGGAGAAGAGCAAACGCAATTGAGACACAGAGATTTTTCTCGTGGTTCCGATAGGTGGTGCTATCGCAATCCACGCTGATGGAGACTTCAACCCACTGAGGGTAATGGCTGCAGAGTCCACGGAGGGCTCCACCCACTAAGGGTCCACGGAAGCAACCTTGTCTATGCCATCATGGCTCACGCCCACGGAGGGCTAGCCTTACCTGTAGATCTTCACGGAGGCGATCTCCTTGCCCTACAAACTTCTTGGTTCAACTCCACATCTTGACGGAGGCTCCCAAGCCACACCTAACCAATTTAGGAGGCACCACCTCCAAAAGGTAATAGATGGTGTTGATGATGATGAACCCTTGCTCTTGTGCTTCAAATGATAATCTCCCCAACACTCAACTCTCCTCACCGATTTGGCTGTGGTGGAAGAAAGGATTGAGTGGAAAGCAACTTGGAAGGCTAGAGATCAAGCTTCATATGGTGGGAGTGGAGCTACTTGATCTCAACACAAGGGTAGGTAGTTTTCTCTAAAATGTAAGGTAGGAGTGGTAGTTTTCCATGGCTCTTCCACTAATGAAGAGGGGTGGAGGGTATTTATAGCCTCCACACAAAATCCAACTGCTATACATTTGACTAATCTCGCCGTAATCGAGTTGACAACTGGTGAGACCGAAAGTTCAAACCATGTGAACGTTGGATTTTCGGTGGGACCAAAATACAATCTTCGGTGAGTCCGATTCCAAAGACTAGAGCTTGCCAATCTGGATCGACTTCATCATCTCGGTGACAACCATTTGATGACATGTACAGCTTATAACTCAAGTTTCGTGAGACTGAGTTTAGAATCGAAAATCCAAATTTCTAGGGTTTGGCTATATACGAGGTGGTTCATCTCTGTGACTGAGTTTAGGAAATCGGTGGGACCGAGATTACTTATGAGTGTATATTGTAGTGAGAGTTGCCGATAGTTTAGAGATGTATCACTAAGCACTTTGAGCAAACGATCATCAACATAACCTCATCCCTTTTTAATAGTATTGGCTTTCCTATGGACTCAATGTGATCTTGGATCACTAAACCAAAAATGGAGTCTTGAGCTTTTGCCAATGCTTGCCTTAGCATTTTGAGGGTCCACTTCTTCATATTGCCATTCCCATATCAACGAACTTCAAATGATTCTCAACAAATTATTAGTTCAATGATATATATGTTGTTAAATTACCAAAACCACCCGGGATTAGTTGACTTTCGTTGAGTCAAACTCAAGCCACCACGCAGAAGATAGAGAGAAAATGAAAATGTTCCCTATGCTTCAGCCAAAGGCTCTATCATTATGAATGCGTACCGACCAGATGCTTAGCAATAAGTCAAGAATACCTAAGTAATCCAGAGGGATCACTAGACAAAGTCAAGAACATCCCGAAATAAGAAAAGGACTAAGGATATGTTTTTCGTATGGATGACAAAGAGCAGTCGAAATGGTTACGCCGATGAAGTTTTGACACCATCCGGACGATTCTAAATCGAAACCGGATACGTTTTTATTAAACTGGAGCCGTAAGTTGGGCAGTTCTAAACAAAGCGCCGGGGGGATCTACATGTGAAGCGGAGTAAAGTGCTTCAAGCAAATAATGAAGGAGTATGGATGAAAGAATTCTTTCCGATCTAGGTGTCATACCTAGTGCATCGGACCAAGAAGATCTTTCGTAAATATGCAATTGCCTTGGCAAAGGAATCCAGATTTCACAAGAGGACCAAGCACATCAAGAGACGCCAATTCCATTCGACCAAGTCCAAGGGAGACATAGAGATTTGCAAGATACATACGGATCCGGTTCTCCGGACTGTTTCCTCTTAGGAGCAAAACATGATCAGACCAAGACTCCATAGGTGTTAGAAATTACTATGTAATCAGATTATTGACTCTATTGCAAGTGGGAGATCAAGGAAATATGCCCTAGAGGCAATAATAAAGTTATTATTTATTTTCATATCATGATAAATGTTTATTATTCATGCTAGAATTGTATTAACCGGAAACATGATACATGTGTGAATACATAGACAAAACTATTGTCACTAGTATGCCTCTACTTGACTAGCTCTTATCAAAGATGGTTATGTTTCCTAGCCATGGACAAAAGAGTTGTTATTTGATTACGGGATCACATCATTAGGAGAATGATGTGATTGAATGACCCATTCCGTAGCCTAGCACTTGATCGCTTAGTATACTACTATTGTTTTTCATGACTTATAAAGTTCCTAACTATGAGATTGTGCAACTCCCATTTACCGGAAGAACACTTTGTGTGCAACCAAACGCCACAACGAATCGGGTGATTATAAAGGTGTCCGGTGTTTCCAAGGTACATGTTGGGTTGGCATAATTCGAGATTAGGTTTTGTCACTCCGATTTCCGAGAGGTATCTCGCCCTCCGAATACTCATCACCTAAGCCTTGCAAGCATTGTAACTAATGAGTTAGTTATGAGATGATGTATTACAACGAGTAAAGAGACTTGCCGTAACAGATTGAACTAGGTATTGATACCGATGATCAAACGGGCAATAAATACCGATGACAAAGGGAACAACGATGTTGTTATGCGGTTTGACCGATAAAGATCTTCAAGAATATGTAGGAACCAATATGGGCATGCAGGTCCCGCTATTGGTTATCGACGAGAATGGTTCTAGGTCATGTCTAATAGTTCTCGAACCCAGGGTCCGCACGCTTAACGCTGATGAGCT
>JAHHZJ010004152.1:0-17735 GCA_021437245.1 Aegilops speltoides | reverse complement strand
AACTATTAGAACATGCTCAAAAAGACATGGTAAGATTGCAAATAATAAAGCCTGCATTTTAGCGTAAATAACATCAGTTGCAATGTTTAGAGCAAGCAAACAACATGTTACAGAACATATCATGGCAAACGAAGGCATGGCATGAATCTACTAAAAGCATAGATCAAAAGACCCTTATCGACCATGAGCCAAAAAGGATCGAAAATATGATGGCACCCATGTAAATATGGCAAGTTATATTACGATTTAAACATGGCAGAACAACAATAAGTAGGCATGTTCGTGAGCTTGAACCACTCACACAGAAGCAATACATGGCACGGCAAGGCAACCAATAGTTAGAAGGCATGTTTATGAAGCTAAGCATGGCAAGAACATGTTCATAGGGTGCATGGATCACTAGGAAAACACATGGAAACAATTGAACTTAATGTTAACAGGCTGACAACAACATTATGAAGCAACTTTGGAGCAAGTTTACGACAAGCTACAGTAGGTTATAATTGCAACCAAGGGCATGAATGGATAGAGTATGACATGTATAACAAAACATCCTTAGTGAACATCTCCAAAATAATGCACGAAATGACTTGTAGAAGCATGTTTACATAGCAACAAAATATAACAGATCTGCCAGAAAACAAAGAACAAGTACACTACTTAACAAGCTCAATGCACTCAAAGACACAACTCACAAAAATACATGGTTGGCACCACTGGAAGATGGCATAGCATAGATCAAAACACATGTAGAGCTCAAGTTCATAAGATGCACACATCAATCATGGCAAAATGACAAATGAGCAATTTATAACAGCCAAAGAAAGTTAACATCAACATGCACTCTTCCAACAAAGATTTCAAGGCCAAGATGAACTCAAATGAAAATGATGCAATGGAATGAAATGAAGTACTGCCGAGGCTAACAATTTGACATATTATACGCATGAAACGGAGATACGATGCAGAGTACAAAGAGTCAAACATGGCATGATTATGCAATAATTTAGGACTTAGGAAATTGAGGGGAATCAACCTCCGGATCGATTTGATCGGCCGCGTGCCCGAGGTTCGGCCGAACAGGAGCTCACGAGCAAGGAAGGAGAGGGCTACAGGGGAGCTCGCGAGGCGCCGGCCAAGAGCCGCGCTGGGCGCTGCTCGAGAGGCGCCGCAGAGGGCGCCGGGCGGGCGGGCGCGGGCGCATGGAGCGGCTGGCGCAAGGCGGGCGGGCGGCGGCGGGCGGCGGAGGACTCGGCGCGACGGCGAAGGACTGGGCCGCGAGGGCAGAGCTGGCCGAAGCGGCGCGGCGCGGGCGGGGCAAAGCCACGCGGCGGTCCCGATTCGGCCGTGCGCGGTGACGCGTCCTGCCCGGCTCGGACTTGTCCGACGGCGCGGAGAGGAGCGGCTAGGGTTAGGTGGAAATGATCCGGGATTTTTGGAGGGGAGACTTATTTATAGATAGAGGGAGCTAGGAGAGTCCAAATGAGGTGCGGTCTTCGCCAAAGCGATCATGATCGAACGACGAGAGCATGAAGGGAGTTGCTGGGTTTTGGGCCACTTTGGAAGGTGTTGGGCTGCAAGACAAAGAGGCTTTTAACGTTACCTGCTAACGTGAGTACCAAACGACCTCCAAATGGCATCGAAACTTGACAAAGCGGTTCATCGGTGTTATACCAAGGTCATGGCAAACCTCGCCATTCCGAGAAAGTTTAATACCCGCCACAACAGAAGACAAAAGGGGAACGCTGGATGACATAGGAGTGTCGGATTGCAAAACGGACAACGGGAAAATGCTCTGATGCAAGAGACGAACACGATGCAAAATGAGATGCACATGATGACATGATATGAAATGCAAATGATGACATGGCAAAGTGCAACACGCAAGCAAATGACATGGCAACGGGCGGTAATAATCAGGACACCGCGATCGAATCCGGCGCTATAACACTCCTCCACTAATAAGAGATCTCGCCCCGAGATCTTAGGACCGAGACGGAAGGGAAAAGAGAAGAGGTGAAACAAGAACTCAAGAGAAGAAGTAAAGAATCGAGAGCACTCGAGAAGAAGAGAGGAACGACGAGAATGACGAGAATAGAAAGCTCACAGAATCAGATAGACTAATAACGACTCGCTCTAACCGAGTGGTTAGAATGAGAAAAGAAACGAATAAGAGTGAAAGGATTTAGGCAAAGACTTCGCGAAACATGGGGAATAGAACACAGCTAGAGAGGATGGAATGACACTTGACTTAACTCTCAGTAATGAATTAAATCATGAAGAACCACCTCAAGAACTCCGTAAACAAAAGGATGATGAGATAGAATAAAGGATGAAAAGACTTGGAACTAGAATTTATTCATCAAGAACAAACTCAAGGAAAATGATTAATCACTTGGAGAAATAAGAATAAGATTTATTGTATGCTTATCCTTCATCAAATTAAATTGATGAAAGCAATAGATTTCACATACTACTTATTCTTCTTGAAAGAGAATTGAGAAATAGCATATCTTGAACTTGAGAAGGTCTTCATGAACCACCGGTAGGATTGAAAAGAACGAATGAATTAATATGATAAACAAGGAAAAGAATCTTGAACGAACCACCGTGAGAATTCAAAATGACCGTGAAAGAGACCTAATCACCGGAAGAATTAGAAAAGCACAAAGATACTTGAGGAATAAAAGACAAGATAATGGCGGATCGCGAATCGTTGAAGAATACTTGAACGAAGCACCGGAGAATATAGAGACGCATCAAGTCAAAACTTAGAACGAAGAAATCTTCCGAAAAGATGACCTCCGGATGATCGAGAGAGAAAGCAACTCCTGAAATACTCCGGATGGATGAAAAGAATAACTGACAAATGGAATAATTCGAGAGGCTAACAAGAAGCTAGAACCACGAATCTTCGAGAGAACGGACAAGATTTAGAGGAAAACTCTTCTTCGGTCTTCAAAAGACGACGGGAAACCACCAAAATTACTGAGATACTCTGGGAGAATGAAAAGCAGAGAGGTTGAGCCGACGATGAAATGATTTGAAAGAGATCTTGGAAAAGCATCCGATCGATGAAATTATACTACGCCAAACTTGAAAAGAATTGACAATAACTTCGGGAAAAGAAAAGAGTCGTAAGATCCTAGGAAAAGACCAGAGGTTAGGGCCCACTAAAGAGAAAACACCGCTGAAAGGATTGTGAATGCATGATGATGCACCGAACAATTGAAATATTTGAAAGAGGTGACGACTCAATTAATTGGAACATAGATGAATCTCCGATATGTCTTGAGCACTCAAAGGATAAACTAGCGAGAGGCGAACGAACAAGGAGAACACTTGATCTGAGGAAAAGAATATGATCAACACCGAAAAACTTGAATTGAGTCCACCGGAAAAGATAAAGAGATGAAGAATGTCGAACAAAACGAGAATTCACCGGTTAAAAATAATTGACGAAAGACTGAAGAGGCTCGCATTTAATGAAATTGATGGTCGAAAGAGACTCAAACTCCGGAAGAGAAAGGGTGGAGGGCGGAAAACAAAGGCAACTTGGAAGGGGGACCCGCAATATCTTGAAGAGAAAACACCGTTGAATCATTGAGGAAAGAAAGCAAAGACTTCGCACGAGTAGGATGGATACTGATACGACTCGTTCCGAGAAGAAGAAGGAGGGCGGCCGAAAAGAAAACAACTCGAGGATTGATCTCAAAAGACAAAGAGGGTCGAATCGCTTTGACGAGAAAATGCACCGATGAAAAGAGATAAGAACCAACGATCGAAAACCAATCGTGATCCTAAAGAAAAATTTGAAGGGAAGAGAAGTAATTCAAAACACCTACGCCAAGATTCCTCACCAGAGCGATTTAAGGGCTGAGGAGTAAAAAGAATTCCTACTCCGATATAACTAGACCAAAACAGTTTTTCTAGACTCAACAACGCCAAACTACACGATCAATCAAGGGGGCTCCTAAGGTCGGTCGGGTTCTAATAAACTTGAACACGCCTAATATGCACCCTATCCAAAAGGAACTCAAGGTCCCACCAAGGATAGACCAAGATATTGGAACGCTTTTGCAAGGTGGATATCATTACATCAACATTACATAAATAGATGGGGATAATACAAAAGGGCACACAATGCCACATGAATACAACATCATACATAAGATCAACATCCGACTACGGATGAAACACAAGGAAGCTCAAACGACATCCACCCTCGCTAGCCAAAGTGCCGACCCAGAACCTATGCCCGATCAAGAAGAAGTAGAAGAAGAAACTCCAAAACAAGTAACATCGCCATGCCATGATGATCGTGATAACCTGTATCAGAATCGTTGTAGTAATCAGGAGCCACGAGGACTCAAAGAATCCCATTACCATGGGTATCAAGACTAGCAAAGCTTAATGGGAAAGGAAGGGTAAAGTGGTGAGGTTGCAAAAGACGGCTAAGCATGATATGGTGGCTAACCCACGCAAATGAGAGCGAGAAGAGAAGCAAAGGAACGGTCGTGAAGCTAGCAATGATCAAGAGGTGATCCCGAACACCTACTTACGCCAATCATAACACGGAAACCGTGTTCACTTCCTGACTCACGAGAAGAGACCATCACGGCTACACACGCGTTGATGCGCTTTAATTCGGATCAAGTGTCAAGTTATCTACAACCGACATTAACAAATTCCCACCCCACATAACCCGGCAGGGCCAAAAGATATGCTGCCCAACTACCTTGAAAGCCTACTCAAGGGAAAGGTTTCCCAAAAAGAACCCAACCCCATAAGGCAATTTAAATGGAAACCGAAAAAACCATATAAACAATTCCCTAGGAAGCCCCATATTGCTTTTGGAAATTGGTCCAAATCTGAATAAACCCTTTTAAATGGTTCAAGTTTGTTTAAACCAGCAAGTTTTGGGGGCATAAAAGAGGGGAATTCTCCCAGGGAAATTTAGGCAAATTAAACCAATTTAAAGTTTTATTAAAGAATTTGGGGGCCTAAACCCTAAAATAGGGAAGCAAAACCAAATTAAACAGGTTGATGCAAAATGGCCAAAATAACAAAACACCAAAAAGGATTTCCAACCCTTTAAAATATAAAGAAATAAAATAAAGAATTTATATAACCAAAATCCCCAAACCGGAGAAACTTCAACCACCCAACACAATATAAAGGGCTAGCAAATAACATCCAAAACAAAGGGAAATTAGGGCATAATTTGGGAAGGCCAAAACAAATATGGTAAGCAAACATAAGAACGGCCATGATAAATGATGTAAAGTAAAGGCCAAACTTGCCCAAACCCCAAAATAAGAACAATCCAAAAAGAATGGAAGAATTTAAAAATAACCAAGCCAGATTTAACGAACCTCAGTTGCAAATTTTAAAGGAACAAGAAAAAAACATGTTAAACAAAACATAACAAGGCAAACAAGGCATGGCATGAAACTACTAAAAGGCAAGATTCAAAAAGAACCCATCAAGGCCAAAAAAGGCCGAAAAAATATAAATTCCAACCCATTGTAAAATTGGCCAAGTTAATAAATTATTTAAGTTTTAAACCAGGAAGAAAACAATAAGAGGCAAGTTCGTAAGTTAACCAATAAACAATTAATTTGGCAGGCCAAGGAAACCAAAAAAGAAAAGGCATTTTATGAAAGCTAAAACATGGCAAAAACCAAAACAAGGATGCAAATTGGTAATAGGAAAAACAACAAATAAGAAGTTTTAAGACAAAAAGGGAAATTCAACCAACAAATATAAAGCATGAAACATTATAAAAAAATTCCTTATTGAACATCCCAAAAATAATGCACGAAAATGAACAAAAGGCATGTTTTACAATAAAGGCAACAAAAATAACAGACCCCAAAAACAAAAAAAAGAAGGTAAATTCTTAAAAAGCCTGATTTACAAAACTCAGCAAATTTAAACAAAAAAACATGGTTCGCCATTCGGAAAGAAGGCATTAGCATAAAGAAATCAAAAACCCATGTAGAGCCAAAAAGGATGAAAATAATATGGCAAAATGAAAATGGGTTATAAAGTTTAAAAGGAAAAACAATAAACATGCACTTTACAACAGAAATTTCGGCATCAAGGAAACCCAAAGAAAATGAACAAGGAAAGAAAAGAAGGATGCCGGAAGGAAAACAATTTGGAAACAATAATTAATTTAACATGAAACCGGAAGCAACGGAGCAAGATTTACAAGCCAGTTTTCAAACCAAGGGCATGAATTATGAATAATTTTAAAACTTTAGGAAATTCCAAAATAATCCGGAAATTGACTTGAAAGGCTGCTGCCCAAATTAACAGGGACTTGCCGAAAACAAAGGGAAAGGGGTCATTTAAAGCCGTAAAGCCCCTCCGGGGCGCCCCGGATTAGCTAGGCCCGTAGGCCGTTCGGGCCCCCCGGGCCCAAATGAAAAGGGGCCGGGGTTTCCGGCGCATCCAGGCCCCCGTTTCGGGCTCGGGCCAAAGGAAATGGCCGGGGAAGCCCGAGGCTCAATTTGACTTTAACCCACCTGCGGGCCTGGGGGCGGGCAAAAGGCAGGGGCTTTTGGACTTAGGCGGGGTGGGAACCTCCGTTGGTCCGACTGGCCGGGCGCCCGGAGGGCGGGTAGGGAGTTGCCGGAAGGGGAGATTATTTTGTGGGAGCTGGGAGGCCCGGGTGCGGGCGCCACCGCGACGGCGCCGGCGAGGGCCTGGGGGCTGGGGGGCCTTTGGAAAAGGGTGGGGCTGGAAGGCCAAAGAAGGCTTTAAACCCGCAACCCGGGCCAAGGACCTCCAAAGGGGCGAAACTTGGCAGGCGTGTCCGGTGGTTCCCAAGGCCGCTTAAACCTCGGCCCCATTCCGGGGGAAAGTTTTCCCGGCCCCAGAAGGACCAAAAGGAAAGCCGGATTAATTGGAGGCCATTTTAAAAAGCTAAGGGAAAATGGGTTGGTTGCCAAGAGGATGAACCACGAAGGCAAAAGGGAGATGGCCTTTGGGAATTTGAATGTTGGAAAGCAAAAGGGAATTGCCATTGGCAAAGTCCAAACGCCCAAATGGCATGGAAACGGCGGCGAATAAACTGGCGGAAACCTGCCATTCCGAAAATTTCCCGCCAAAAAACAAAACCCCATTGTTATGGATCCCTTGATTTGCCGCCGGAAAATTTTTGAAAATTGCACGTCCCAAAATAGTGGCCAGAGCCAGGTTTTAAATGCAAATTGATGATATGGCAAAGTGAACACCAAGTGAATTGGGGGGCGAATAATAAGGCATAATCGCCCTTAAAAATTCCTCTTTGGTTTGGCTAATTGTTATGAAGGCCCGGCCGACATTACGCGCACGCTTATGCGAGACTGGTTCTACCGACGCCTTTTTCCACAGTTGGGCGGGTGTCGGCCCAACTTTAGTTGAACTTTAAATATGGCCGGCCCCTTTAGAAGGTTATAAAAAGACTAACTTAACAACTATTGTTGTGGTTTTGATGCATAGGTAAGAACGGTTCTTCTCGTAGGCATTCACGTAAAACTTGCAACAACAAAGTAGAGGACGCCTAACTTGTTTTTGGGGCATGTTGTGATGTGATATGGTCAAGACATGATGAGATATAAGTTGTTGTATGAGATGATCATGTTTTGTTGGTTATTTCAAGCGTTTAATATGGTTCTTTATCAATAAGATGCAAGCGCCAAATAATTGCTTTTACTTTATCGCTATGCAATAGCAATAGTTGAAGAGCAATAGTTGGCGAGACGACCATGTGACACACATTGATATAGATCAAGATGATGGAGATCATGGTGTCATGCCGCGGATTTGGAGATCATCACAAGCTTTGGAGATGGAGATCAAAGGCACAAGATGATGATGGCCATATCATGTCACATATTTTTGATTGCATATGATGTTTATCTTTTATACATCTTATTTTGTTTTGAACGGTAATTATAAGATGATCTCTCACTAAATTTCAAGATAAAAGTGTTCTCCCGAGTATGCATTTGCCAAAGTTCGTCGTGCCCATAACCACATGATGATCGGGTGATAAGCTCACGCCCATCTACAAAGGGTGCAAGCCATTTTACACGCCGAATACTCCAGTTAAACTTGACGAGCCTAGCATATGCGATATGGCCTCAACACCGGAGACCAAAGGTCGAGCGTGAATCATATAGTAGATATGATCAACATAGTGATGTTCACCATTGAAAACTACTCCATCTCACGTGATGACGGTTATGGTTTAGTTGATTTGGATTTATGTGATCACTTAGATGACTAGAGGGATGTCTATCTAAGTGGGTGTTCTTAGTAATATGATTAATTGAACTTAAATTTATCATGAACTTAGTCCCGTAGTATTTTGCAAATTATGTTGTAGATCAATAGCTCGGCCCTGTTTTCATATGTTAATTTTGATATGTTCCTATAGAAAATTGTGTTGAAAGATGTTAGTAGCAATGATGCGGATTGGATCCCGGATCCGAGGATTTCCTCATTGTCGCGAAGAATTATGTCCTTGATGCACCGCTAGGTGATGCACCTATTGGGGAGAGATGGACGTTATGAATGTTTGGCTAGCTCAATATGATGACTACTTGATAGTTTAGTGCACCATGCTTAACGGCTTAGAATCGGGACTTCAAAGACGTTTTTGAACGCTGGGACCATATGAGATGTTCCAGGACTTGAAGTTAATATTTCGCCAAATACTTGAGTTGATGAATATGAAGCCTCCAACAAGTTCGATAGCTAAAAGATGGAGGAGAATTGCTCAACTAGTGAGCATGGCTCGATTGTCCGGGTACTACAATTGCTTGAATCAAGTGGGAGTTAATCTTCCGATAAGATAGTGATTGACAAAGTTCTTAGTCACCATCACCAAGTTTGAACTTGGATGAACTATAGTATGCAAGGGATGACGAAAACGATTCCTAGCCTTCGTGATATTGAAATTGACGAAGGTAGAAATCAAGAAAGAGAATCAAGTGTTGATAATTGACAAGACCACTAGTTTCAAGAAAAGGGCAAAGGAAAGAAAGGAACTTCAAGTAGAATGACAAGCAAGTTGTCACCTCCAAAAGAAGCCCAAAGCTGGACCAAAGCCCAAACCGAAAGTGCTTAAACCAAATGAAATGGTCACCGAAGCAAATGCCCCAATATTTGGTGGATAAGAAGGATGGCAAAGTGAACAAGGGTATATTTGATATACAAGTTATTGATGTGTACCTTACTAGTGTTTATAGTAGCCCCTTAGTATTTGATACTTGTTCGTTTAAAATTTAGTAACTCAAAACAGGAGCGAATAAACAGAGACTAGTTGAGGGTAAAGTGACGGGTGTGTTGGAAGTGGTTCCAAGATCGATATGATCATCATCGCACACCTCTATACCGGATTAGTGTTAAACCTAAATAAATGTTATTGGCATTTTTGAGCATGAATATGATTTGATCATGTTTATTGCAAAACGTTATTCATTTAAAGTCGAGAATAATTGTTGTTCTATTTACATGAATAAAACCTTTAATGGTCATACACCCAATGAAAATAGTTTGTTGGATCTCGATCAGTGATAACATATTCATAATATTGATGCCAAAAGATGCAAAGTTGATAATGATAGTGCATCATATTTGTGGCAATGCCATTTGGGTCATATCGGTAAAGCGAAAGAAACTCCAAAAATGGACTTTTGGAATTACTTGATTATGAATCATTTGATGCTTTTAACCGCCCTTATGGGCAAGATGACTAAAACTCCGCTTCCCGAAAACGGAACGAAGCACCGACTTATTGGAAATAATACATACCGGATGCGATCCAATGAGTGTTGATTGTCAAGTATCATTATTTCCGACCTTCAAGATGATTTGATCTACTTAATGAAACACAAGTCCAAACATTTGAAAAGTTCAAAGAATTTTGAGTGAATTGGAGAATTATCGTAACAAGAAAATAAAGTTTTCAATCTGATCGTGGGAGAATATTTTAGTTACGAAGTTTGGCCTTCATATAAAACAATGTGGAATAGTTTCAACCCACGCCACATGGAACACCAACAGAATGGTGTGTCCGGCTATAACCGACTTTATTGGATATGGTGTGATCTATGATGTATCTTACCGATTTACCACTATCATTTTGGGGTTATGCATTAGAGACATTGATTCACTTTAAATAGGGCAAATCAAAACCGCTTGAGACGACGCATGAACGGGTTTGGCAAGAAACCAAAGTTGTCGCTTTTAAAGGGGATCGCGATGCTTATGGAAAAAGTTTCAACCTCGATAAGCCTCGAACCCAAACCGAGAAGTGTTCTTCAAGAATACCCAAAGGAAACTATTGGGTACACCTTCTATCACGATCCGGAAGCAAGATATTCGGTTAAGATGGATCCTTTTAGAGAAGGAGTTTTCCCGAAAAGAAGTGAGGGAGAAAAGTAGAACTTGATAAGGTAATAGTATTTTCCCCAATTGGAAAATAGTTCATCATCAAATCAGTTCCCAAAGGATTCCTTACACCAATTAGTGAGGAAGCTAATGATGATACAGAAATTCATTTAACTAATTGAGGGAAGGCCGATGATGAAGGCCCCAAGAATTCCAAATGGCCTTGGGAAAGGCCCAATTGGAAATTTCCTTGAGATAGGATCCAATGAGAACAAAGTGTGGACTTTTGTGGACAGATCGAAAGCCATAGAAAATAAATGGATCTTCAAGAGGAAAGACGGACGTTGATAGTAGTGTTACTATCTAAAGCTCGATTTGTCCAAAAAAAAGGTTTTCACAAGTTCAAGGTGTTGACTACAATGAGATTTTCCCAACCGAAGCGATGCTTAAGTCCGTCTAATCATGTTAGCAATTGCCACATTTTATGAAACTGGCAAATGGATGTCAAAACTACATTCCTTAATGGTTTTTTAAAGAAGAGTTGTATATGATAAACCGTAAGGTTTTGAAATCCTAAAGGTGAAGGAAATATGCCCTAGAGGCAAATAAAGTTATTATTTATTTTTATTTCATGATAAATGTTTATCATTCATGCTAGAATTGTATTAACCGGAAACATGATACATGTGTGAATGCATAGACAAAACAAGATGTCACTAGGATGCCTCTACTAGACTAGCTTGTTAATCAAAGATGGTTATGTTTCCACCATGAACAAAGAGTTGTTATTTGATTAACAAGGTCACATCATTAGTAGAATGATCTGATTGACATGACCCATTCCATTAGCTTAGCACACGATCGCTTAGTATGTTGCTACCGCTTTTATCCATGACTTATACATGTTCCTCGAATTATGAGATTATGCAACCCGCTTGTCGGAGGAACACTTTGGTGTTAAACCCCAACGAATCGGGTGATTATAAAGGAGTACCAGGTGTCTCCAAAGGGTATGTTGGGTTGGCGATTTCGAGATTAGGTTTTGTCACCCATTGCCTGGAGAGGTATCTCCGGCCCTCTTGAATGCACATCATCAAGCCGAAGCACTACAACTAATGAATTAGTTGTGAGATGATGTATTACGGAACGGTAAAGAGACTTACGGTAACAGATTGAACTAGGTATTGGATACCGACGATCAATCTCCAAGTAACATACCGATGACAAAGGGAACAACGATGTTGTTATGCGGTCCGACCGATAAAGATCTTCAGAGAATATGTAGGAACCAATATGGGCATCCAGTTCCCGCTGTTGGTTATCGACCGGAATAGTTCTAGGTCATGTTCTACATTGTTCTCAACCGTAGGGTCCGCACGCTTAAGGTTTCAAAGCTTATTATGAGTTTATGTATTTTGATGTACCAAGAAGTTCGAGTCCCGGATGTGATCACGGACATGACGAGGAGTCTCAAATGGTCGAGACATAAAGATTGAAATTGGAAGCCTATGTTTGGAGTTCGGAATGGTTCTAAAACGGAATTTACCGAGAACCGGAGGTTACCGGAACCCCGGGAGGTAAATGGGCCTCTAGGGCCTTAGTGGAAAGGAGAAGGGCCAGCCCTAGGTGGGGCTCCGGCCCCCCTTCCCTAGTCCCACTAGGACTAGGAGAAGGGGCCGCCCTCTCTTTCCTCCGAATCCTAGTCCAACTAGGATTGGGGGAATCCACCCCTGAGGGAGAGGACTCCCGGCTGCCCCTCTGGGCCCCCCCCTTGCCTTTATATATCAAGGGGGCACCTTTGAACACACAAGTTGATCTTTAGATCGCTCTCGCCCGGGTGCCCCTCCACCGATTCCACCTCGCAAGCCGGCTTAGGCGGCCTGCCACGGCATCAAGATCGCCACCACGCCGTCAGGCCGACAAACTCTCCCCTCGACACCTCGCCGATCGAGTACGAGGACGCCATCGAGCTGACGGTGTCCGGAACCCGGGCGGGATCCGGGTTTGGATCGCGAGGAGAACGTAATTTCCTCTACGCGGGATCGCTTCCCGGGTCTACGAGGGCACGAGACAACACTTCCCCCTCGCTATACATCACCATGATCTTTGGCAGGGAGGAAAATTTTGAAATTACTACGCCCCCAACAAAGGGCATCCGAGCCTAGGTTTTTTCTATGGTTTGATGTTTTGCACAGTAGAACACAAGTGAGTTGTGGGCATAAAGTCATACTACCTACCAGATGTCATACTTTTGGTTCAGCGGTATTGTGAGATGAAGCGGCCTGCACCGACATTGCCAGACGCTTACCGAGACCGGTTTCACCGCCACGAGCACTCCGCTTAAAGGTGACCTGGGTGCTCCTCTCTCACTTTAGTTGAACTGAAAGGCTACGCCCGGTCCCTTGAGAAGGTTAAACGAGTCTATTTGACAAGTATCGCTGTGGTTTTGATGCGAGGTGAGAGGTTCTTGCTTAAGCCCGAAAGAGCCACGTAAAACTTGCAACAACAAAGTAGAGAACGCCTAACTTGTTTTTGCAGGCATGTTGTGATGTGATATGGTCAAGACGTGATGCTTTTATTGTATGAGATGATCATGTTTTGTAACCGGTTATCGGCAATCGGGTGGAGCCATATGGTTGTCGCTTATTGTATGCAATGCAATCGCCTGTAATGCTTTACTTTATCACTAAGCGTAGCGATAGTTGTAGAAGCATAAGTTTGGCGAGACGACAACGATGCTACCATGGAGATCAAGGTGTTCGCCGGTGAATGGTGATCATGGTGGTGCCGCAAGATGGAGATCATGAAGCACAAGATGATGATGACCATATCATATCACTTATATTGATTTGCATGTGATGTTTATCCTTTTATGCATCTTATCTTGCTTTGATTGACGGTAGCATTATAAGATGATTCTCACTAAATTATCAAGAAGTGTTCTCCCCGAGTATGCACCCGCCAAAGTTCTGTGCCCTACACCACGTGATGATCGGGGTGATAAGCTCTACGTCCATCTACAACGGGTGCAAGCCGTTTTGCACACGAGAATACTCGGGTTATACTTGACGAGCCTAGCATATGCGATATGGCCTCAACACGGAGACCGAAAGGTCGAGCGTGAATCATATAGTAGATATGATCAACATAAGATGTTCACCATTGAAAACTACTCCATTTCACGTGATGATCGGTTATGGTTTAGTTGATTTGGATCACGTGATCACTTAGATGACTAGAGGGATGTTTTTCAAGTGGGAGTTCTAAGAATATGATTAATCGAACTTAAATTTATCATGAACTTAGTACCGATAGTATCTTGCTTGTTTATGTTTGATTGTAGATAGATGGCTCGTGGCCGTTGTTCCGTTGAATTTTAATGCGCTCCTTTGAGAAAGCAAAGTTGAAAGATGATGGTAGTAAATTACACGGATCGGGTCCGTAATTTGAGGATCATCCTCATTGCTGCCAAGAGTTACCCCCGGATGCACCGCTAGGTGCCAGTTCGCCCAATGCAACCGCAGAGTTAGGAACCCGCGAGAAAGCCGATGACTACTTATAGTTCAAGCAAAGATGCTTTACGGCTTAGAACCGGACTTCAACGACGCTTTGAACGATGGAGCATATGAGATGTTCCAGAGTTGAAGTTAATATTCCAACATAATGCCCGGATTGAGATGTGAAGTCTCCAATAAGTTCTATAGCTGCAAGATGGAGGAGAATAGTTTCATAGTGAGCATATACTGTAATGTCCGGGTACTACAATCACTTGACACAATTGGGAGTCAATCTTCCGGATGATTGTGTCATTATGTAATTCTTCAATCAACCGCCACCAAGCTACAAAGGCTTCGTGATGAACTATAATATGCAAGGGTTAGTAAAGACTATACCGAGCTCTTCGCAATGCTAAAGGCCGGAGGTAGAAATCAAGAAGGAGCATCAAGTGTTGATGGTCAATAAGACCACTAGTTTCAAGAAGAAAGGCAAAGGAAGAAGAAGGAATTCAAGAAGAATAAGAAGCAAGTTGCGTCAGAGAAGAAACCCAAGTCTGGCCCTAAACCCAAATCAAAGTGTTTTACCGCAAAGGTGCTTCCAGGAAGGAACTCCCCAAGTATTTTGGGGATAAGAAGGATGGCAAGGTGAACAAAGGTATATTGATATACATGTTATTGATGTGTACCTTACTAGAGCTCGAGTAGCACTGGTATTTGATAACGGTTCTGGCAATATTTGCAACTCAAACAGGGACTAGATTGCTTAACTCGCAAAGGACGAGGTGACGGGCGCTGGGAAATGGTTCCAAAGTCGATGTGATCGCGATCGCACGCTACCTTTACATCTACCTTCGGATTAGTTTTAGACCTAAATAATTGTTATTTGGGCCGGCTGAGCATGAACATTATATCCGGATCTTGTTTGATGCAGACGGTTATTCATTTAAATCAGAGAATAAAGGTTGTTCTATTTATATGAGTAATATCTTTTATGGTCATGCACCCTTGAGGAATGGTCTATTTTGATGAATCGATAGTAGTGATACACATATTCATAATGTTGAAACCAAAAGATGCAGAGTTGATAACAAAGTGCAACTTATTTGTGGACCCCGCTTAGGTCATATGGTAAAGGATGAAGAAACCCATGCCGATGGACTTTGGAGTCACTTGATTATGAATCACTTGGCACTTGTAACCGGGCCTCATGGGCAAGATGACAACCCCTCCCGTAGGAGAGGCAACAATTTGTTGGAGATCATACATAAATGTATGGGTCCGATGAACGTTGAGGCTCGGGGCGGATATCGTATTTTCCCCACAGATGACTTAAGGATATTATATCTACTTAATGAAAATAAGTCCAAACATTTGAAAAGTTCAAAGAATTTGAGTGAAGTTGAAAATCATCGAACAAGAAAATTAAGTTTCTACGATCCGATCGTGGAGGTGAATATTTGAGTTAAGTTTGGTCTACATTTGAAACAATGCGAATAGTTTCAGAATCACGCCACCCAACACCACAACAGAATGGTGTGTCCAACGCCGTAATCGTGATTTTACTAGATATGGTGCATCTTGATGTCTCCCAGATTTACCCATCCTTTTGGGGTTATGCTCTAGAGAGGCCGATTCAAAATAGAACACCGCCAACCGCTGAGAACACCTTATGAACTATGGTTTAGCAAGAAACCAAAGTTGTGCTTTTTAAAGTTTGGGGATGCGTTTATGTGAAAAAGCTTCAACCCGATAAGCTCGAACCCAAATCGAGAAATGTGTCTTCATAGGATACCCAAAGGAGAGGGGTACACCTTCTATCACAGATCCGGGCAAGACATTCGCTGTTAAGAATGGATCTTTTTAGAGAAGGAGTTTCCTCAAAGAAGTGAGGGAGGAAAGTGGAACTTGATGAGGTAATTGTATTTCCCTACTTGAAAGTAGTCCGCGGAAACCGTTTCGAGACGCCACACCAAGTAATGAGGGTTGATGATGTTGATCATGAAACTTCGATCAAGTTACTCGTAACCCGAGATCAACCGAATAAGATCCCCCGAGTGGTACGGTAATCCTATTCGAAATCATGCTACTAGATCATGATGAACCCACGAACTATGAAGAAGCGATGGTGAGCCCAGATTCCGCAAAATGGCTTGAGGCCATGAAATCTGAGATGGGATCCATGTATGAAAACAAAGTATGGATTTTGGTTGACTTGCCCGAGGGTAGGCAAGCAATAGAAAACAAGTGGATCTTCAAGAAGAAGACCGACGCCGACGGTAATATTATCGTTTATAAAGCTCGACTTGTCGCAAAAGGTTTTCGCAAGTTCAAGGGATTGACTACGATGAGACCTTCTCACCAGAGCGATGCTTAAGTCCGTCTGAATCATGTTAGCAATTGCCGATTTTATGATTATGAAATTTGGCAAATGGATGTAAAGACTGATTCTAATGGATTTTGAAGAAGAGTTGTATATGATGCAACCGAAGGTTTTATCGATCCAAAGGAGCTAACAAAGTGTGCAAGCTCCAATGATCCATCTATGGACGGTGCAAGCATCTCGAGTTAGAATAAACGCTTGATAGTGTGATCAAAGCATTTGGGTTTGTATGCTTTTGGAGAAGCCCAGATTTACAAGAAAGTGAGTGGAGCTCAGAGCATTTCGATATTATATGTAGATGACATATTGCTGATCGGAAATGATATAGAATTTCGGATAGCATAAAGGATACTTGAACAAGAGTTTTTCAATGAAAGACCTCGTGAAGCTGCTTATATTGGGCATTAAGATCTATAGAGATAGATCAAGACGCTTAATTGACTTTCACAAAGCACATACCTTGACAAAATTTTGAAGAAGTTCAAATGGATCAAGCAAAGAAAGGGTTCTTGCTCGTGTTATAAGGTGTGAAGTTGAGTAAGACTCAATGCCCACCACCGCAGAAGATAGAGAGAAAATGAAAGATGTTCCTATGCTTCAGCCATAGGCTCTATCATGTATGCAATGTCTGGTACCGACTGATGTGTGCCTTGCTATAAGCTTAGCAGGAGGTACCAAAGTAATCCAGAGGATCATCGACAGCGTCAAGAACATCCTAAATACCGAAAAGGACTAAGGATATGTTTCCAGATATGGAGGTGACAAAGAGCTCATCGAACGGTTACGTTGATGCAAGCTTTGACACCGATCCGCACGATTCTAAATCGCAGACCGGATACGATTTACACTAAACGGAGGAGCGCATGGTGCGTTCTAAACAAAGCGTCAGAGAGGATCTACATGTGAAGCAGAGTACATAGCAGCTTCGAAGCAGCTAATGAAGGAGTCTGGATGAAGGAGTTCATATCCCATCTAGGTGTCATACCTAGTGCATCGGGTCCAATGAAAATCTTCGTGACAATATTGGAGCAATTTCTAGCGGGAATCCAGATTTCACAAGAGGACCAAGCACATCAAAAGACGCCTCAATTCCATCCGGATTTAGTCCAGTGGGAGACATAGAGATTTAGGTACATACGGATCTGAATGTAGCACTGCTGACTAAGCCTCTTCCACGAGCAAAACATGATCAGACCAAGACTCCATGGGTGTTAGAATCATTACTATGTAATCTAGATTATTGACTCTAGTGCAAGTGGGAGATCAAGGAAATATGCCCTAGAGGCAATAATAAAGTTATTATTTATTTCCTTATTTCATGATAAATGTTTATCATTCATGCTAGAATTGTATTAACCGAAACATGATACATGTGTGAATGCATAGACAAAACAAGATGTCACTAGGATGCCTCTACTAGACTAGCTTGTTAATCAAAGATGGTTATGTTTCCACCATGAACAAAGAGT
>JAHHZJ010004150.1:0-53918 GCA_021437245.1 Aegilops speltoides | reverse complement strand
GGAAGGCTTCGCAGATGATAATGAATGCGGAGATATGGAGGATAGACTCCTGAGCCAAGTCGTGAAAGTCCAGCCCATAGTAGAACAGAGCCCTCTCACAAGGGATCCGCTGGAAGCCTAAACCCGGCGGAGGTGGGATACGAAACGACGATTCACCAGTTCTCGGGAAGCCGGGTACAGCCGCCCTTAAGGGCAACAACCTGCGGAAACCTCAGAGGCTGCACATTGGCCTCACGCAACTTCAATATGTCCTCTGCGGACGGAGGAGGGCATCCACCAGCCCCGAGGTCGGAGCCAGACATGATTGAGGATCCGAAGCGCCAACTGAGGCTCGGGTGTTGGAACCGAGCGGGAAAAGATTTGATGCGAGATTGAAGAACAAGGGCGCAGCCTTGGTCCTCTTATAAAGGGAAGAAATACTAAGGGCCGCCTCCGGACTGCTTGAGATTCCTTCGATGGAGGAGGCGGGCGACGGAACGGTTGGGTTACCCACGCACGTATTGATGAGGATCCCGAATAAGGGGAACACGATCTCTCCGCTCGACAAGACGCATTAAGAAACCGCCGCTAAACGTGCTAAGGTGGTATAGTAAAAAACGATTCAAACAAAGGCTTGGTTGCGGTGATGACACGCCGCATAATACGCCGGCAGATTGAGCTAAGTGTACATTTTATTCTCTCTACGGTGGAATGTGGAATTTATTTTGCGAGCCGACAATATCCGGTGTTCCTAATCTTCTCCGGATTATTCAAGGAGGAACCCGCCTTGCAATGCCGAACATTATGCACGCCGGACTTATCGCCATTGAAGACTGGTTCTGGGGCACCGAGGGAGTCCCGGACTAGGGGTGTCCGGACAACGGACTATCAATATCCGCCGACTCCAAGACTACGAAGATAGAAGATTGAAGACTCGCTCATGTCCGGATGGTACTTTCTTGGCGTGGAAGGCAAGCTTGGCAATACGGATATGTAGATCTCCTACCATTGTAACCGACTCGGTAACCCTAGCCTCCTCCGTGTCTATATAAACCGGAGGGCTTTAGTCCAGAGGGACAACATACATCTCTACAATCATACCATAGGCTAGCTTCTAGGGTTTAGCCTCCTTGATCTCGTGGTAGATCCACTCTTGTACTACCCATATCATCAATATTAATCAAGCAGACGAGGGTTTTACCTCCATCGAGAGGGCCCGAACTCGTAAAACATTGTGTCCTCGCCTCCTCGTTACCATCCGCCAGACGACAGCCGGGACCCCTACCGAGATCCGCCGGTTTTGACAATCGATAGTACCAAAGAAGGAAAATCCGAGCCTATGTGTCGATTTCAAGGACCTTAACAAGGCTTGCCCAAAGGATCCTTCCCTTCCCCGATCGATCAAAATATCGACGATACCGCAGGCTGGATTCATTGTGCTTCTCGACGATACTCGCTACCATCAAATCAAGATGGCGGAGCGCACTGCCGCAACGGATTCATTACACCATACTGGACCATTCTACTTCAACACAATGCCCTTCGGCTCAAAAAACGCCAAGCGCAACATATCAGCGCATGATTCGCATATATGTCCGCAAACCAGATCGGCAAAACAAAGGAGGCATACATAGATGATGTGGTCGTCAAATCCAAACACGCCGAAACTCTAGTAGACGCACTTGAGGCTCACATTCGACAATCTCCGAGCATATGACATTATGCTCAATCCAAAAAATGCATTTTCGCGCATACCGGAAAGCTCTTGGGCTTCATTATATCCGTAGAGGAATTGAAGCAAACCCAGCCAAGATCCGAGCTCACACAATTGGATATCCCAAAAGACCTCAAGCAAATACAAAATTGATCGATGCGTATGCTCTTAAGCCGCCTCATCTCCCGCTAGGAAAAAAGGCATTACCCTTTATCGCCTCCACCGCGCATCGAACACTTCGAGGGACGGATGCCGCCACAACCGACTCAAGAAATAAAGGCCATATTGGCAACAACCGTCCTGGCCGCACCCAACTTGGGCGAACTAATGTTATTATATATCGCGCAACACATCAAGTTAAGCGCGTGCTCGTTGTCAAACGAGAAACGGATTTGACACAAGTTTCTCTTCAAAACCAATGTACTACGATCCACTATCCTAACTCCATGCAAGTCCCGTATCCACATTATCAAAATATAGCGACGCAGTGTTCATGGCATCCCGAAGTCGCGACACTACTTTCAAGAGTGTTCGATAACAAGAGCTCCGGTACCTCTCAATGACATTATAAACATCCGCGACGCGACCGGCGGGATTGCAAATGGGCCATCGAGCTCCTACCATTCGACATAACCTATAAACCACGGCGAGCTATCAAGTCGCAAGTTTTGGCCGACTTCATCGCCGAATGGATCAAGTCAACTCCTAAAGAGTACGGCGATACTCTAATTGATCATGCACTTCGACGGCTCCAAAATGTTGGCCGCCTGGGCTGGCATCATCCTCGACGTCCCCAACCGGAGAAACAGTCCAATACGCATCCAGATAATGTACACGGACTCCAACAACGCAGTTAATACGAGGCCCTTCTACATGGCCTCCGGATGGCGCATTCCATGGGCATTAAACGCCTAGAGGTGCGAGGGATTCAACCTCACGATATCCCAAATAAATGGAGACTTCGACGCCAAGGATCCAAAATGGCAGCTATCGTAATGCCGCTCAAAATGTCACCGGTTTGAAGGGCTCAATTTCACCATATAGCCCGATAATAATCAAGCGGCGACGATTGGCACACATCAGCGCAGAAACGCGATGCCGCCCCTCCCAACATCTTTCCTCGAACGGCTTTTCAAGCCATCCGCATTATGGGAAGGGGAGTCCGGAAACAACAATCCGGACCCAACCGCACCGCCCGACACCGCACATTCTGACACAATCGGTGGTTCTGCCAATGAAACAACACCTTCAGCCCACAAAATAATGGCAGTCATTGCCCCATGGACCGAGCCATTCCTAGCTTACTTAACTAGGCAGGAACTTCCCGAGGACCAAAACGAGGCCCGCTGCATAGTACGGCGATCTAAAGCCTATAAGGTCCATGAGGGAGAGCTCTATAAGAAAAGCACAACCAGAGTCCTTCAAAGGTGTATCTTCAAGAGGAAGGCTAAATCTTCGCTGAAATTCATGCCGACTCGTGGCACCACGCCCCAGCCCGGCCCTTGTAAGGCCTTCCAGATAAGATTTTATTGGCCAACGCCCGGCAGACGCCAGATTTAGTCCAACGATGCGCCGATTGCCGCCTTTTTCTAATCAAAGCCACATGCCTCCCACCGCCTCAAAACTATACCCATCACCGGTCGTCATGTCCGGGGCTTGACATGGTTGGACCCTTAAAGGAGGAACCCACAAGCAAAATACCTATTGGTCATGGTGGATAAATTCACCAAATGGATAGAGGCCAAGCCGCTTAAGACGGCCAATCCGACCCGTGATAGACTTCATATTAGGGTTGTACACCTTACGGCGTCCCCACAAAGATCATCACCGATAATGGCACGAACTTCACGGCCGACGGTTAAACTCGTGCAAAAACATGGGCATCAAGCTCGACTACACTTCGCCTATCACCTCAAACTAATGGTCAAGTCGAATGAGCAAATGGTCTAATCATGAGCGCATCAAACCCATACTAGTGCGGTCCTCAATGAATCCAACATGCACCGGTAGAGGAGCTCGACTCATACTGGGGCTGCGGACCACGCCGAACCGCACTACCGATTCACACCATTTTTATGGTATACGGCAGAGGCAGTTTTGCCTCGCGACATAATTCATGACTCACCTCGCGTACGCATGTACGTAGAAAGAGAAGCCGAGCTGGATCGGCAGGACAGTTTGGACGCCTTAGAGGAGGAGCGTGACGTGGCAAAAGCTCGTTCTGCATTCTATCAACAGCAAGCTTGAAGATATCAAAGCAGAGAAGTATGGGCCAAAACTTACAATGTTGGCGAACTAGTTCTACGCCTGCCGGACAAGAAAAAGGACAAACTCAAGCCCAAGTGGGAAGGTCCTTCATCATCGACTCAAGTCCCGACCAAGCGGAGCTGCACTGCCCGCAAGCGCATCGGATAACCGACTCAAGCCAAATCCATGGAACGCAGCCCGCCTCAAGATTCTACGCCTAGCGCCGACTCGAGTTCGCCTCCTACCCCGCCTATATTTCATACTTTAACTGTTTTTATTTTTCTACCCCCCTTTTCACGGGCCTATGGTGGCTCGCTCAAGCATTGTTCGCGACACACTTGACATGCTACTCGTGACTCACTATAATTCGGGGCTTCTTTAATGTAGTTTATTTATACTGGCTTTATACCCAACACATGTGTCACACTTCTACATGTACCTTTTATTCACCATTATATGCATCGATATGACTTAAGTTTTGGCCAAGTCAGTTGTTCGCCTCGTGGCTTACCCCCACGCTCCCGATTGTTCGGCTAGGAGGTAATGGGAGCACCTCTCGCGATTGTTATCGCGGTCACCGATGTGTACCTCGACCGGTGAAGCCGAAGCTAGCGTTTAAGGGAATATTCGGTCGGTGAATTGAAAGATGATTTCTACCTATTTATTTATCTCCCTCAGATGCTTTCCTCGCTGCAAGCAGTCCGACATGCACTTTAGGCATGCCTCCTGTGGAAAGGAACCCGTAACGGAACTATTCTCCCCGAAGATGTTTCTACTCACCATGTAATATAACATAACTAGTTGAGCACTTGTCCGATAAAGCACTAATGACCCCTACGCCTGGTTCCATGCATGCCCCGGTTTTTATATAACCGTGAGGGTATTCGGACACACTGGACTGTTGGGTCCCGAGGTTGAAGCTTAAAAGGTCCGCATTGACAAACGATCTACAATCCGCTAGAAGGCATTTTACATGTCATTTTAAATTACATAGTCAAATTGACTGATTGTATTCTCTTCAATACCATCTAATAGGCTGTCTAGTTTACAGCCCCATTGAATACTTTTATGCCAACTCTACTTGGCCGCACATTAAGCTCACAGGATCTCTTCCCATCGGGCCCCACAGTCCCGACTCGCCATGTGGTTATGGTCACCTCGTACCGCTGCCTTCACCATGGCCCAGCCTCCTCGGCGCCTTTGACGGCAGCCGATATCTTCCATGACGGAAGCTCCACCATGCTCCCTCAAGCTTCTCAAGCTATACAAGACCTTCGGTAGGGAGACGGACGACCATAAGGCCCGGGCGACGCTTTGACTCATCACCGCCAACTCGCTCAGGCAGCTTGCAACAGCTTCGGAAGAAGGTCACCCATTGAACGGCATTTCTCCGCAGACGACTGTGAGCATACCTACGCATATATTCATGTTAATCGACTTCCTCCCAACTCTTCTTTTCAAAAGTTCGCTCAAGAACTTACTATAAATGCCGCGACGAAGCTACCGATTCTCCTTCACGGAGTCGCATGATGGGCTCAACATCTTTTAGTTCCTCGCCCACCTGGGTGTTAGCATCTAGGAGGTTATTTTTCCCCGCCGCACCCGGTAAGCACCTTCTCGCCGCCTTTAGTCATGGCGAGTAGCTGCCGTCCGGATCTAGTCCGCACCATCTGCAATATTATTGTCGCACCCATGCACACGCCAGACTTCACACACTACTTATCTTCGAAGTATATATTACCGAGGGGGTCTCGTGGCTCTCTCGTATGCTAGTGCGGCCTCAAGTTGGGCCTTGCACTTGAAGCTCCCGACAGTATTCTTCCCGTAAGATCCTCAAGATAACAAATGATCCTTAAATCAGTTATTCTAACTATTTTAAGTCTCGGGGCTACCGCATATATAATGTCAAAATTCCTCACCCGTATGTCTTTCACATACCGCCCGTGGCTCGCTAGACCATCTTGAGCGCACGAGGTGCGATATCCCAATTAAAGGCATTTAACGCCCGGGAGAAGCATGCGCCACGAAGAACTATCCGGCGGCGCCTGTGATTCGTGGCGCTTCCACCTCAGATCCGGTGGCGGACAACCTGTCGGGCGCTCCGCTGGAGGAGCACCCGACACGCGCTTTGCGCTTCGCCTCCCTCCCGGGCGTTGAGCCCGGCCAAGGAGGCTTGATTGGCAATCTCCGTTGACACACCGCGAGCGCTTTTCTCCTGAAAAACCACGAAGGCATTATGCCTTCCAGAATCTTTCCGAAACATGGTGGCGCCGCCATACCGCTATGGGCGACGCCTCGATCCGCCTCCACACTTCTTTTCCTCCTCATAATGAAGCTACCCTTGTCGCCACCGTGGGTTCGGCTTTGTAAGGGCATATTTATCCCTAAGTGTTTTGATGATTGATGACAATGCTTGTGCGGACTAATCGTGTGCCTTGAGTCCATCGACATTTCATCATTAGGCACAAGACGATTCGGTGCCCCTGAGACCGCTGCCAGGTGTTGTTCTACGCTTCTCTTGGTGGAGTTGAGTCGAGGAGAGCCGACTATTAAGAGGGGGTCCGCTTAAAGGTAGGGTGGAATCACATGTACACTTGTCCCTCCTTTCCTTGCACTTTGAGCTACCCGTCGTTATCTTGGTTGTCTGGAAAATCGGCGATCACTCAAGTAATTGCAGAGTACCGCAGTACAAGCGGTAGTACCGCAAGGTGTCACAAGAGTACCGCCTTCTTCGCAGCGGTGTAGTACCGCCAAGCCTTAGCCTAGTGCCGCCCGGCGGTAGTAGGGGCGATGTAATTTTTACATCCGCCGCCACCCACGGTAGTACTGCTTACCAAATGCAGTAGTACTGGGGCCCACGGTAGTACCGCCTCCCTAGGAGTTGTAGTACTGCGTCTCTTCGACCTAGTACCGCAGTTGTCGTAGTAGGCGCGATGTAATTTTTACATCCGCACCCGACCACGGTAGTATCAAGACCTCTCATGCGGTAGTACCGCCGGGTTTTTGCACCACCTTAGTTTCGCGAAGTAGGCACGGATGTAATTTATTTCATCCGCTTCTTCCCAAAGTCCGTGACCTCCCCGCTTTTGCGGTGGTACCACTGCCAGCGGTAGTACTGCTCCTTCGCAGCTTGTTCCGCCTCTGCAGCTTGCCACGTAGTACCGTGGTCGCCCACGGTAGTACTCGCTGCTGTTCATGGTAGTACCGCTTCCTTGGAGCGGTAGTACCATGGGTCGCGCTGAACATGTGGATAACGGTTGGATTTTTTCCACGACTATATAAGGGTGTCTTCACCTCTAGTTGACTACCACTTCCACCTCTAAGCTCCATTGTTGCTCCAAGCTCCATTTTCGCCGATCTCTCTCCCTAGCCAATCAAACTTGTTGATTTTCTCGGATTGGGTGACAAGGGACCGATCTACACTTCCACCAAAGGATATTTGATTCCCCACTTATCCCTTTGCGGATCTTGTTACTCTTGGGTGTTGAGCACCCTAGACGGTTGAGGTCACCTCGCCATACTCCATTGTGGTGAAGCTTCGTGGTATTGTTGTTGTTGGGAGCCTCCGATTGTTGTGGAGATTGCCCCAACCTTGCTTGTAAAGGTTCTACGCCGCCTTCAAGGGCACCAATAGTGGAATCACCAGATCTCGCATCGTGTGAGGGCGTGAGGAGAATACGGTGGCCCTAGTGGCTTCTTTGGGAGCATTGTGCCTCCACACCGCTTCTAACGGAGACGCATTTCCCTTAAAAGGAAGGAACTCCGAACACATCCTCGCCTCCACCGCTCTACTCTTGGTTATTTCGCGCTTTTACTTTCGCAAGCTTACTCATTGTTACATCCCTTGCTTGCTTAATGTGTTAGTTGATATTGCATCATATAGGTTGCTCACTTAGTTGCATATCTAGACAATCTATTTGTTGCAAAGTTTAATTTGGTAAAGAAAAGCTTAAAATTGTTAGTTGCCTATTCACCCCCTCTAGTCAACCATATCGATCCTTTCAATTGGTATCGAGCCTCGCCTCTTTATTAAGGACTTTGCCGTCCAAGAGTATGGTTGACACCAACGATGGTGCGGAGGAACACCGTGTAAATCCCATCTCGCCTTCGTCGAAGGGGGAACTCGATCTCGTGAGGAATTCAATGTGGCTTTAGACACATTGAAAACCTCCATGACGGCCGAGGTTAAAAGCATGTTTAATGATTTTCTAGAGGACTTAAACTATCTACCGCTACTTATGAAAGTGGGTGATCCTACTAACAAGGTGACGGACGCTATCTCCGATAAGGGGAAGCTAACAATGAAAAGAGTCCTTCTACTAGTGGTAGAAATGGCACCGCATCTTTGCCCATGTGGAACCCCTACTATAAAGGGCCAATCCTCCACTCATTTGAATCATGCCGTCCACCTCCTAAATATGAGAAACATGAAGATTTTGATAATTGGGTCTATCGCTTAAGCGCCATTTGAAACATGTGAATACTAACCTTTGGAGAATCATTGAAGAAGGTTTTACCTCATGACCTAAGCAACTTCACCCCTCGAGAAGACGTGGACAATCAATTCAACGAGAGTGCTCTTCATAATCCAAGATGCAATTCTTCCCGAAGATCTCCTCATCTTCAACCCCATGTCGTGGCTAAAGAAGCATGGAAATGTGTCGAGGGTCTCTACCGTGGAAGTGCTAGCATTCAACGCCCAACTATGAAGTGGTGCAAGATGAAGCCGATGAGTTTGCAATGAAAGAAGATGAAGAACCCGTGAGCTCTTCCGAAGTGACCAAACTCATGGGTCGCACTTCGAGATCATGGAAGCAAGGACACGGATGACAATTGATCAAGCGAAGTTCCTCAAGGCCATGATGCCTACAACAAGGCCATGTCCTCCGCATTCGTCAACGACGGACTTCCACACCATGACCTCAAGTGAAGTGTTGATGAGTTCGCTGTAATGAGCATCTTGGACAAGACCGCCGACAATGCGGTGCTCCGCTCAAAGAGTTAAAGAAGCCTAACCTTGCTTTGAAGGCCAAGGTTACTATGGAAGAAGAGGAAGAAATGGAAGATGAGGAAAGCAACCTCAAGACACCAAGTTTGACTATCATGAGCACATGGCCCTTGCTTCAAGACAATTTTGGAGCAAGAAGAGCTCAAGACCCAACTTCAACAAAAACAACTCAAGTGGCGCCAAGGGCAAGCAACGAGTTAGAACTTGCTTCAACTATGGCAATGTGAGCCATTTCGCTATGGATTGTCCTTACGAGAAGCGGAAGACAATGGTGGCAAGTTCATTCGAAAGGCAAAGCCAAGTCCTTCCCCAACAAGAACAACTTCGCCAAGAAGACTCCTCTCGTGGGTTGGTGGTTCAAGAAGAATACCAAGAGGATGACGATGATGATGAGAATGAAGAAGCAACGCCATGGCGCCCATTGCCATTGCTACTCCCCGAGTGTCTCTCTTCGAATCACCCAACGAAAACATCACCGCTAGATGCCTCATGGCTAAAGCTTCAAACAAGGTAACCCCCAACATCACAACCACCATCATTACTAATCCTCCGTGGAGGATTGCATTGATGGACATGTTGAGTCTAATGAGGAAGTGAATGAATTTGAGTCTTTTATGAGTAAGCTCAAGGGAAAGTCCAAGAAGCACTTTGTTGCTCTCTTGGAACAACTTGGTGAGGCCAATGACATGATCGAGGCTCACGAAGAGACCATCTCCAAGATGGAAGGTCATAGTCGTGACTATGCCGATGAGATATCGGATCTCTCAAATGCTCTTGAGGAAGAGCGTAGCATCGCTTGACTCTTGAGGAGTCACACAATGATGACCATGCTAAGTTAAAGAAAGATCTTGATCATGCTCTTGTAATGTCTCGTATGCTAACCTCCGAGAAGGTTAAACTTGGGGTTGATCATGCTAGACTCAAAGAGGAGTTTGAGATACTTGACAAGGCCCACAAGGTCTTGAAGGGTACTCATGCTAGCCTCAAAGAGTCTCATGCTCAACTCCAAGTTAAGCTAATCAAGGAAAAGGCCACCTTCCTCATATGGTATTAATTGATAATGCATGTGCTACTAACCCTTGTTGTGAGCATGTGCATCTTGTGGAGGAAAATGCCAAGTTGAAGGATCAACTTGAGAAAGGCCTTGTGACATGCATTCAAGGTGAAAAATCTCAACGACCTTTTGAGCAATCAAAAGGAAGTTGTGGCTAAAGAAGGAATTGGGTTTGCACCCAAGTCCAAGAGCAAGAAGAAGAAGAACAACAAGGCTAATCGCCCTCCTCCCTCAAACAAACATTCGTGAAAGAGAGGGAGAGGGTGCTTCTAAGAAGAAGAAGGAGAAAGTGAAGGAAGTTGTCATCCAAAAGGGCAAAAGCATTTCTCAAACAAAGCCGCGATTTTAACCCTTCATATGTATTGTGCCGCTAGTGATGGACATGTTTATGCTAGATTTGTTGGTTCTTCTTATGAGTACATTGAATGGTCTATTTGGGTTCCCAAGACCCTTGTTATTAACATCAAAGGACCCATTACTAAATGGGTACCTAAAACCAAGCATTGATCTCGTAGGTGTTTGCTTCCTGGGGATCATGGTTGCTCGATAGTGGAGCAACAAATCATATGACCGAGCAAGGACTTGGTGGTGGACGGCAAGAGATTCCATCTATGCCCACCAATGTTGAGGGGTGATGCATCACATTCTAAGGTATTGGGTCTCGCAAGGTTGTCATTTCTCATGATCTAACGATCGAGAAAGTCATGCTTGTTGAGTCCCTTGCATTCAATTTATTTTCCGCTCATCAACTTGCACTCATGGGCTTTGCTACATTCTTTGATATTGATACCGTGGGCCTCTTGTGGAGCAAGACTTTAAAGTAGTTTTGTTGGGCATGTCGAGAACGGCCTCTATGTGGTTAACTTTTCGAGCAACCCACTAAGACCGCGACATGCCTAATGGCTAAAGTTGACGGGATGGCTTTGGCATCGCCGCTTAGCCCATGTCAATATGAGATCTTTGCAAAGTCTTCTCAAGGGGGACCATGTTCGTGGACTAACAAATGTTAGTTTTGCCAAAGATCGTGCTTGCAAGGCTTGTATCAAGGAAAGCTTCATGAAAAGGCTCACCTCCCTCAACCATCATCTACTCAAAGAGACCCTTGAGCCCTTCACATGGATCTATTCGGCCTCCATCTTTGATAGTCTTGGAGGAAGAAAGTATTGCTTGGTGATTGTGGATGATTATTCAAGATACACTTGGGTATACTTCTTCAAGAGGAAGAGTGAGACCCAACAAACCGCATCAACTTTGCAAATGAAGCTCAACGTCAACATGATGCAAAGATCTTGACAATAAGAAGCTTACAACGGCATGAAGTTCAAGAACTACACCTTGATGAATTTCTTAGTGATGAGGGGATCAAGCATCAATATGCGGCACCTTATACCCCTCAACAAAATGGTGTTGCAGAGAGGAAGAACCGGACGTTGATGGATGCGGCAAGGACCATGATGGCGGAGTTCAAGTCTCAGACAACTTTTGGGCCGGGCCATCAACACCGCATGTCATGCATCCAATCGGCTCTATCTTCGCAAAGGCTTGAACAAGACTCCTTATGAGACCTCACCGCAACAAGCCCAACCTCAAGTACTTCCGTGTTCGGCTTGTAAGTGTTTCATTCTCAAGAAAGGTGTTCGTTGTTCAAATTTGAGGCTAGAGCTCATGAGGGCATATTTGTTGGTTATGCTACAAACTCTCATGCTTATCGTGTCCTCAACAAGTCCACCGGACTCATTGAGGAGACGGTAACGTGGAGTTTGACGAAAATAACGCCCCAAGTGGAGCAAAGTGGTACTTGTGATATAGGTGATGAAATTCCTCCCAAGCCATAAGAAGAATGGGTATTGGTCAAATCCTACCCATTGAGGAACCCTTGTGGTCAAGGAGAAGGACAATGCTCTACTCAAGTAGAGCCATCACCTCATCAAGACCCACACGCTCAAGAACAAAGTGAAGGCCCTCAACCTCGTGAACAAGACCAAGGGCAAGATCTACCTCAAGACGGTGGTGAACCTCTAAATGATGCCCAAGGTCAAGTTCTCCCTCGAGCGAAGTTCAAAATCAAGAGCAACCTCAAGATCAAGAACAAGCTCAAGACGGCGCCAAAATAATCAAGTCAACCTCCTCTTTCCACACCCGAGGAGGAATTAGAGCGCCGGTCGCCAAGATTGCTTCCAAGCTCACCACCCAAGGCCATCTCATGGAAAATGTGGTTGGAAGCCCAAGAAAGGGGTAAGCACTCAGAGACAATTGGCAAACTATTGTGAACATCACGCGTTTGTCTCTTGTGTTGAACCCCAAAAGGTCAATGAGCCGCTCGAAGACTCGGATTGATCAATGCCATGCATGAAGAACTCAACAACTTCGAGTACAACAAGGTGTGGAGATTGGTGCCAATACCATTCGGGAACCACAACGTCATTGGAACCAGGTGGATCTTCAAGAACAAGCAAGATGCTCATGGGAACATCATTCGCAATAAGGCAAGATTGGTAGCACAAGGCTACTCCCAACTCAAGGGTATCGACTACGGTGAAACCTTTGCTCCTCGCTGCTCGCCTTGAATCCATTCGCTTGTTGATTGCTTATGCTTCCCATCACAACTTTAAGTTGCAACAAATGGATGTGAAAAGTGCTTTTCTTAATGGTCCTATTAATGAGTTGGTCTATGTCAAGCAACCCCCGGTTCGAGGATCCCTACTTTCCGGATCATGTGTATCAACTCGATAAGGCACTCTATGGCCTTAAACAAACCCTCGTATGTGGGTATGACCACCTTACCGAAGTTGTTACAAGATCGTGGATTTGAAGTAGGGCTAATCGACCCCACTCTTTTTACTAAGAAGGTCAACGGGAGTTGTTTGTATGCCAACTATATGTTGATGATATTATCTTTGGTTCCCTAACAAAGCTTTCAATGAAGAATTTGCCGCCTCATGACCTCCAAGTTTAAGATGTCTTCGATGGGAGAGTTGAAGTTCTTCCTTGGTTTCGACATCAAACAAAGAAGAGAAGGAACCTTCATCAACCAAGCCAAATACACTCAAGACATGCTTAAAAGATTCAAGCTAAGTGATGTCAAGCCGGCTACTACACCAATGCCTACCAAGTGCCAACTTTATATCGATCCCAATGGTAAAGCGGTGGATCAAAAGGTATATCGCTCCATGATTGGCTCCTTGCTTTACCTTTGTGCATCTAGACCGAATATCATGTTGAGTGGGGATGTGTGCATGTTTTCAAGCCGCACTAAAGGAAAGTCACTTTGTGGCGGCCGTTTAATCTTTCGATATTTGGCTCATACCCCAAACTTTGGCTTATGGTACCTAAGAGGAGCAAACTTCAAGCTTGAAGGTTTCATGGATTCCGACATGGAGACAAAGTGGATAGGAAGTCCACTCCTGAGGGTGCCATTTCTTGCTTGCTCCTTGGTAAGTTGGTCTTCCAAGAAGCAAAGTTGTGTCTCTCTCGCCCACCAAAGCGGAGTATGTGGCGGCCGTAGTTGTTGTGCTCAACTTCTATGGATGAGGCAAACTTTAAAGGAGTACGGTGTCATTTGTGACAAAGTGCCTCTTTGGTGTGATAATGAAAGTGTCATCAAGATTTCTCTCAACCCGTGCAACACTTCAAGACGGCACATTGAGATTCGTATCACTTCATTCGGATCACATTAGGCGAGGAGAGATCAAGCTCAAGTATGTCAACACTCATGATAACCTTGCAGATATTTTCACGAAGCCCTTGGATGAAGCAAGATTTCATGAAGTTAAGGCATGAGCTAAATATCATTGATTTGAGCAATGTGACTTGAACCCGCACCCCCACCACACTCAACTTGTTGTCTAGTTTAGGTGTAGGCATGGACATAGGGGAGTGTTGTTCTCTCAATGAACTCTCCCTCCCCCATTATGCATAAATAGATCACCCTTTCACATTAGCCATTTTTATGGTACTTGTGCTTCAAAGACGAAGTTTTGGTCATGGGCCCAAGGATAATTCTTCATGTGCCATACCATCCAACTCAAACATAGGTGGCTTCGGCCACCGCCCTCTCTCCTCGAGAGGCTGTGTCACTTAAGGATTTCCTGTTGTTCCCTTGGTATGTGCTTGTTTTTTTTTGTAGTTTTGGGTGTGTGTCTGTTTTTCCGTGCAAAGGCGTAGTTTTCTCTTGCTTGAAACCTTCGGTGTCGTGAGCTCACGGTACTACCGTGGTCGGCCACGGTATTATCGCTGATTAGGGCACGATACTACCGTCCCCAAGCGGCAGTAATTTTTATCGCCACTGTTGAGCGGCATTACCACCGGGCGCTGTATTTCCGCTCGAGCGGTACTACCGCTGATGACCATGCAGTACTACTGCCGCCGGTTCAAGCGCTGTGGGATAAGGCAGCAGGGGAGTTCTAACTCCCCATACCCATTCGCCCTCTCTTTCTCCACGCCGCCTCTTCCTCTCCCGTGCTCACGAACGGAGCGGGCTCGTCACGGATCTCCTCCACCGGCTGCCCTCCCGTGATTCCGCCCAAAGGATCGCTCTCACCACGTGCTCTTGCTATGGACCAAGGGTTTTCCCCAAATCCTTCTCCTTTTTATTGTGTTTGGTTCTTCTAGGTTTTGGGGAGGCTTGTATGTTCTTGAGATTCCTAGACTAAATCTCTCGCAAGAGTAGGAAGAAGGAGTGTGGTATTGCATAGGATTTACACTTGTATTGTTGTCTTGCGCTAGATCTCGATCACCGTAGCACCGCCATGGCTTCGCGGTTCTTTTCAGATTCAAACTCGTTAGATTCGATGCGATGCGGTTATCATCACCATAGGGAGCGGTATTACCGCCGACGGTACTATCGCTTTCTAGGCGCTGTATTACCGCGACCATGTCAGATTAAAAGTTTACTATCGCCTCAGCCACGGTATTATCGCGGACCCAAGACGGCATTACCGCTGCCTCGAGCTGTACTAAGCCTTTAGTACCGCAAACCATGGCAGATCTACCGTGGCTCACATCTATCGCATGCCAACTTTCTCGCTTATCTTCTATGGGTTTCATGTGCTGTCTTATGGCCTTTGCATTGATTCTTTTCGCTTTTTGTTTTGGTGCTTTATGTGTGTCTCTGTGGTGGCTCTCACCGTCCAATCCCATTCGTGACACTGCTCCAAGCGCTCACAAGAACCCAGAGAAGTTCCCGAGGGGTCATCTCGGCCCAAGCGCAATGTCAAGACCACCGCTAGCAAGCACAAGGAGCCCGCCAGGGTATGGATGAGATAGGCCCCACAGAGTATGTCCGTCTCAGTGCAGCTTCACCCTTATGTGACCCCATGCTCCACCTGCCGAGGGTGTGAACTGTTCTCGAACAAGACCCAAACCCAAATCTATTTGGATGTCATCAAGAATAAGGTATTACCTATGTGGAAGTGAAGTGGATTGATATGCACCACATGAGGAAGGACAAGTTCCGTGACTACTTTGGGGAGGCTCTAGACTTGGTGGAGCAGTTTGGCATTGAGCATGCGATCTCTTTCCACCTAGACTATGACCCTGAGATCATATGTCGGTTCTTTGCTTAAGTATACTTTCACTCCAATGAAGAAAGAAGGATGACCTGGATGAACAATGGCCGCAAGCTGTCTGCTACCTGGAAGGAGTTCATGGATTTGCTTCAAGTTGCTGATAATGGACTTGACACTTCGTGGGTGTTCGCCTCATGGCAATGCCGACTCATGACAAGGACAAGCTCACCCTGCTCATGGTTGAGAAGACGCCGCCAATAGCAAGACAATTTTGGTTCTCACCCCTTTCGATATCATGTACCGCATCTTCCGCAACTCCTTGTTCCCACGCATCGGTGACAAAGACAAGGTTCATGCCTATATGGTGGACATGATGCTTATTTGCCAGAGGCTCGCCGTCTTAGACTCAGCCACTTGATGTCTCTCACATCATGTGGTGTGAGCTTCGGTTTGTCAGTGTTCAACCGCAAGGTGCCTATTTATGGGCCCCACCTGCTTCGCGCTGATTTCAAGACTTGGGAGAAGATGTACCCGAGGAGGAGTTCCTGCTCCAGATGGATTTGCCATGAGCCCATTTGTTCACGGGTCAAACCCAACTAGGCTAACACCGCCACTGTGGCCGAGGCGCCCCGCTAGGGCTGCTGCTGTTAATGAGGATGTTGTCGCGCCGAGGGCCGCTCTCGCTAGGCCCTCTCAGAGTGACTCTAGGCCATCTTGGGCCAAGAAGTTGAAGGATAAGATGAAGTCTCTTTTTCGCATGCACGCCAAGGGCCAAGACAGGCTCACGTGGAGTCCAAGGAGAGTCGCCGCCAAGCACAACAAGGTCTTGCAGCTCTATGGCGAGGATGTGTCTCAAGAGTTCGAGGAGCACATCACCCCGAGACCGAGTGGATGGAGAAGCAAGGATACAGTGGACTGATTCTCGAGGAGGAGGTCGAGGAGTCCATTCCACTGCTAAGGCGCCCGACGAAGAGGCATGGGACGACTTCTCCGCTTGAGCCACCTCTTGTGTGTAGGTGCCCTTCCGCCTTTTTGGCGCCTCGATGCCAAAGGGGAGAGAGTGTAGGGATTTATGAAGTTTGTGAGTCGTGTGTGTCGTGGTGTTTGCTGCTTTCTCGCTGAACTCTTTGCTGTTTTTCTCGCTTGAAACTTGGTTATCTTACTGTATGGTGTAAGACATATGCACTCTATCTATCCTAGCCAACTGGTATTATATTGTGCTATCTTCATGCTTTGCTATGCTTATTATCATGTCTTGGTCTCTAAAATATAGGGGGAGTGTTGATCCTAGTCTGTGTGCCATGCAGTCCAAAGCATTCATCTAAAGTGCACACATCTAGGGGGAGCCCGCCTTATATTTTAGAGAGGTGGGGTTTGCCCTCTGCTCCTAATTATCTTATCTTTGTGCAATCTCTGTTGTCATCAATCCACCAAAAGGGGAGATTGTAAGGGCATATTTATCCCTAAGTGTTTTGGTGATTGATGACAATGCTTAGCGGACTAATCGTGTGCCTTGAGTCCATCGATACTTCATCATTAGGCACAAGACGATTCGGTGCCCCTCGAGACCTGAAGCCGGGCGCTGTTTCTACGCTTTCTTTGGTGGAGTTGAGTCGAGGAGAGCCGCATTATTAAGAGGGGGTCCTTGCACTTTGGAGCTACCCGTCGTTATCTTGGTTGTGTGGAAATCGCGATCATCGCCAGATTTCGGTAGTACCGCAGTACAAGCAAGAGTACCACGGCAGAAACACGCGGTAGTACCGCTTCTTCGGCGCGGTAGTACCGCGGCACTGCCTAGTGCCGCTTTGGCGGTAGTAGGGGCGGATGTAATTTTACATCCGCTGCCACCCACGGTAGTACTGCTGCCACAGCAGTAGTACTGCTGGGGCCCACGGTAGTACCGCCCCTAGGAGTTGTAGTACTGCGTCTTCGACCTAGTACCGCAAGAACAAGGGTAGTAGGCGCAGATGTAATTTTTACATCCGCTACGACCACGGTAGTACTTTCTCATGCGGTAGTACCGCCGGGTTTTTGCACCACCTTAGTTTCATGCGAAGTAGGCACGATGTAATTTATTTCATCCGCGCCTTCCTGTGCCGTGATCTTCCCGCTTTATGGTAGTATCGCAAGGGGAGCGGTAGTACCGCCCAAATGTAGTATCGCTTCCTTCCGCCGCTTGTTCCGCCTGCATTTGCCACGGTAGTACTGTGGTCGCCCACGGTAGTACCGCTGTTCAGCGGTAGTACCGCTTCCTGGAGCGGTAGTACCGTGGGTCGCGGGCTGAACATGTGGATAACGGTTGGATTTTTTCCATGACTATATAAGGGGTGTCTTCTACCTCTAGTTGACTACCACTTCCACCTCTAAGCTCCATTGTTGCTCCAAGCTCCATTTTCACCCGATCTCTCTCCCTAGCCAATCAAACTTGTTGATTTGCTCAGGATTGGGTGACAAGGGCCCGATCTACACTTCCACCAAAGGATATTTGATTCCCCACTTATCCCTTATGGATCTTGTTACTCTTGGGTGTTGAGCACCCTAGACGGTTGAGGTCACCTCAAGCCATACTCCATTGTGGTGAAGCTTCGTGTTGTTGTTGTTGGGAGCCTCCGATTGTTGTGGAGATTGCCCCAACCTTGCTTGTAAAGGTTCGGTCCGCCTTCAAGGGCACCAATAGTGGAATCACGGATCTCGTGATCGTGAGGGCGTGAGGAGAATACGGTGGCCCTAGTGGCTTCTTGGGGAGCATTGTGCCTCCACACCGCCTAACGGAGACATACTTCCCTTAAAAGGAAAGAACTCCGTAACACATCCTCGCTCCACCGCTCCACTCTTGGTTATTTCAGCGCCTTTACTTTCGCAAGCTTACTCATTGTTACATCCCTTGCTTGCTTATGTTTAGTTGATATTGCATCATATAGGTTGCTCACTTAGTTGCATATCTAGACAACCTATTTGTTGCAAAGTTTAATTTGGTAAAGAAAAGCTTAAAATTGTTAGTTGCCTATTCACCCCCTCTAGTCAACCATATCGATCCTTTCAAAGCTTCCCTTACCAAGGCAATTCTCCTCATGAACACCATTGGTATACGGTGGTCGAGATAAGCATGGATGAGTAATGGTATCAGACTCCGTCACAAGCATTCGGGAACCCGAGATATTCCGGTAGTCGGTCAGTAATGGCTACTCAAAGCATTGTCGATGCTGTTGGTGGAACACCCCATCGATCAGCTCCACCTTTATGTACGGATCCTCTTCGGAGGCCGGATCGAGGGATCATTCCGGATCCTCGGGTTGTGGAGCCAGTCTGTGTATATCCTCTATGGCCCGGCGCAGTTCCTGCATCGAAATCACAAAGTGAGACACTTAACTTTGGGAATATGGATCGGATAGACAAACGTCCGCTTACCCAGCTCCAAGGGTTGTTCATGGAAAATCCATTCAATGGACTAGAACGGAGGAAGTCCTCCTTCTCCCTTTGTACAAAGCCGACAGATCTTCACCAGATCGGGCGATCGATCCCGCCCCTTGCGCCATGAGGGGTGGCATCATCCTCCCTTTGAAATCCCACATGGGTGGCCTTATATCGAGCGGTTGCACCCTCGTGATAACGCATGTGGCCATGACCCCAATCATGGTCAATCCGCAATGAGCCAATAACCTTATTCGCCCATCGATATTGGACGCCCCTATCATTCTCCCGCTGAGGGCTCCGGGCGCCAACTCAGCGCTTTTTCGTAAGAGCGTTGTTGAACTCCGGAGGCCGATCCGAATCGGGTCTAGTAGCGGGCGCCTTCCATATAAAACCATTCCGGCCAGCCTTCGAACGCTCATGGGGTTCCGGATAGATATCCGTCCCGCGATGCGCCATAGTTCGCTCCGCCCACTTGATATATCGACCCTCATGAGAACGGGTACGAGGCGTAATAATCTCTTCCACGCCGCAAAATGGGCCTCGACGCCAAGAACAGCTCGCAAAGGGACACGGGCTCGCGGCGTGTGATGTAGGCAAAGGAAGGTGGTGAAGCCGGAGCCCATAGAACTCCAGAGCCCCGGAGAAACGGGTGTATGGGAAATCCGAGTCCTCTTATTAGATAAGGGACGGCATACCCGCCTCCTTTGAGGGATTGGGAATGCTCTCCGCCCGCTTCCGCCTCTGTAGGTGGCAAGTTCGGCTCGAACCGAACCATAAAGGCTGGGGAAGAAATTCTCGCTTGGAGCGCCACCACCACTATGCGGGACCGAGCATCTCCCCAATCTCCGGCCGAGGGCTGGGAGCGAGAGGAGGAGCCGCGGCCGACCGTCCATGATGGAATGGATTTTGGTCGAGGCGCCCGATGAATACTCACGGAAGGAGGATGGTGTGATTCGGATCTAGATCCTCGCCTCGTTATAGGCAGCTCATTCACAGCTAGGGGTAGAATGTAAAAATACCTGCTTTTCGCATTCATACGACACGGAAGATGGCCATTATTGGACGTGGAAGCCAAGGAGCGCAGCATTTATAAGAAGCCGACACCATTCAAGTAGTACATGGAATTTGGAGAAGAACCCGCTTTGCAATGCCGAAGACAATATGCGCCTGACTCATCGCCATTGAAGCCTCGGTTCAGGCTACCGAGGAGTCCCGACTAGGGGGTGTCCTGACATCCAACTATCATCTTTGGCCGGACTCCAAGACTATGAAGATACAAGATTGAAGACTTCGCCTGTCCCGATGGGACTTTCCTTGGAGAAGGCAAGCTTGGCGACACGGATATGTAGATCTCCTACCATTGTAATCGACTCAGTAACCCTAGCCCTCTTCGATGTCTATATAAACCGGAGGGTTTTAGTCCAGAGGACTAACAACAATCATACCATAGGCTAGCTTCTAGGTTTAGCCTCCTTGATCTCGTGGTAGATCTACTCTTGTACTACCCATATCATCAATATTAATCAAGCAGAGTAGGGTTTACCTCCACCGAGAGGGCCCGAACCTGGGTAAAACATCGTGTCCCTTGTCTCCCGTTACCATCCACCTAGACGCACACTGGGACCCCTACTCGAGATCCGCCGGTTTTGACAATCGGATAATAACTATTTTATTATTGCTCTAGGGCATATTTCCAACAGAGGCATACTAGGGACTATATGTTTTGTCTATGTATTCACACGTACTAATTTTCCGTTAATACAATTCTAGCATGAATAGTAAACATTTATCATGAATTAAGGAAATAAATGATAACTTTATTATTGCCTCTAGGGCATATTTCCTTCATATGCACCACTCCCTCTGAAGATCACCTCATCTAATTGATCAAAGAAGACCCATAGATCCGAAGCATAGATAGATAGTTATTAAGTTACACAAGAGAGTAACTTAAATAGATTCAAAATACGTCAATGCATAATATAATCATAAAAGCACAATTCTTCAGATCCCAACAAACACACCGCAAAAGATTACATTGAATTGATCTTAGAGAAGATAATGCATTGAAGAACAAAAGAGAGAGGAAATCCATCTAGCTACTGTATGGATCTGTAGATCCTAAGGGAACTACTCACACATCATCATGAAGGCAGTAAGGTTGATGAAGGTGGCCTTGTCGGTGTCAAAACCGGCGGATCTCGGGTAGGGGGTCCCGATCCGTAGGCCTAGGTCGATGGTAACAGTGAAGCAAGGGACACAATGTTTACCAATGCTCGGGCCTCTTGATGGAGGTAAAACCCTACTTCGCTTGATTAATATTGATGATATGGGTAGTACAAGAGTAGATCTACCACGAGATCGAGAGGCTAAACCCTAGAAGCTAGCCTATGATGGTATGATTGTAATTGTGATCGGCCTTCTAGGACCAACCTCTCCAGCTTTATATAGACACCGAGAGGGCTAGGGTTTACATGGAGTCGGTTACAAGGAAGGAAACATAATATCCAGACGCCAAGCTTGCCTTACACGCCAAGGAGAGTCCCATCCGACACGGATGAAGTCTTGAGTCTTGTATCTTCACGCTCAATAGTCCGGACGTTGTACACATCCGCTGTCCGGATACCCCTAATCCAGACTCCTCAAGAGTCTCCTGAACTCGCTTCAATGACGATGAGTCCGCAAGGCAGCCTTGTCTTCGCATTGCAGGGCGGGTGCCTTCTCCGAATACTCCAAAGTAATTATCGAACACTTGAACCGTGTCCGGATCCACAAAATGATCTTCACATGCCACCGTAGAGAGAATGATATTTCACAAATGCAATCTGCTGACACCTTTTTAGGCAACGCGATGCGTCATTACGGTCGGGCCATTATTCGAACCGTTTTACCACAACCAGCCACAGCGCATATTGCGAGGCGGTTTCTTTGACACATCTTGTCAAAGCAGAGATCGTGTCCCCTTATCACGGGATTCTCATCAATACGGGTATGGGTAATCCCACCACGCCATCAATCGTGGCGCTTTGGGAAGCAAGCGATTCCTAACGGCAAGTGGGGAGGCGACGCTTTGTCGCCTCAATAAAGGGATAAGAGTTCCCATTTTACCCACGCCTTCCTCCTCCTTTGCCCACTCTTGCCCCTCGAGCTCCAGCCGCCCTAGCCCAAGTCTTCGACATGCCTAAACATGTCCGAGTAGGAGGTAAGTGGGTGGCTTCCACCGTGAAGGAGAAGCACATGACAAATCTTCGGCGGCCGGACACTTGGTCATGGACATAGCGCACCGGCTACCGACGACGGCAGGTCATTCCGACTCGGACCCCACGAGGGTCGTGGTTTCGCCACTTCGTCCGTGGATCGGGTTTCCACTTCATCCCTTCGCCATGGGCTCATCGTTTACTATGGGCTAGATTTCCATGATCTAGCCCCAATTTTGTTCTCAACATCTCGGCGCTTATCGCCGCAGCGCGCAGGCCTTCCTCCGCATCAAGCCTCACTTCGCTTAGGATGCAAATCTTCCGCGTGAAGTCAAGATCGTGGAGCGCCAGCAAGCTGAGTGCGGAGGGGCCATGGTGGGAAAGATGCCTAACGTCACCTGGCTTGACGGCTCCTTTGCGGAAACCGTGAAGGGGTCGCAATCAGGGTGGTTCTACATCACCGAGCCGTGTGATGCCAACTGGGCGGCGGCCTCCGAGTTTCGATCCGGAACCCCCATGCAGCTCACCTCCTGGGAAAAGAAGAGCCTGTCCTGTGGCGAATCTATGGAGCTGACCGGACTCCAGACCTGCATCAAGAGCATGAAGGACAAGAACATCAAGCTTGTCAACGTGATCCAGGTCATGCTCGTTCGCCGGATTCTCCCGTGCCAAAGACGGGCATTTAATCTGCGGGAGTTCATCCCAGCCGAACACCAGACGCTACGGAGGCTCTATAGCATGACGCACAAAGACGCATGGAAGGCGTTGTTCAAGGCCTCCGAAGTACCTCCTCCCACATCCGAGGACCGTGCTCCATACCGCGCGCCTCCTAGCTGTGTGAGTTTTAGGCCACCATCAAGATTCGGTTCTTCCCAATATATTCATGGGAAGCCTTAAGTAATTGTGCATATTTATTCAGGATTATGTGGAGACAGCGGAGCAAATTGATCGTCTGCTCCGCTGTAAGGTTTAGCTGATGCTCTCCCGACGGAGATGTTAGTCCCGCGCCTCTATAAGGCAAATGGAGAAGAAGGCCAAAAGAAGGCCCCGGGATCCGGAAGGGTCTCCGGTGTAAGGTTGTGCCTGAAGCCTTGTCCGAAGATGACGAGCACACTCCTCCCACGAAGGGGAGGAAGAATAAGAAGAAGCCGCCCCATCCGGAAAGGATGAGGGCCTGGGCGACCAGGGGCCGGAAGGCCCTCGGCGCAAGGCCATCATACCCACGCCGTCCGATGACGACGAGAGATTCCTCCCAAGGAGGTGGGGGAGCAAGAAGAAACTCTACCTCCCCGCAGACCGGGAGGAGAAAAGAGGAAAGCCGCCTTGAGGGGAGGCTGGACGCCCAAGAAGGGAAAGGTGTCCTTCCAGACTACTCCGCCACGGGCCGCCTTTAGCGAGGAGGGGTGGCTGCCTGTGGGGAAGCCCCTAGCATGATCGTAAGTATCCGCACTGCTATGATTTTACTACGCCTTTTATAACACCAAACATATATGCAGTCCGGCCAGGGCTCATCCCGGGGTATCTTCTTCGAACGGATCCCTGAGCGATTCAGAGATGAACTCGCTCCCGACGGCCACTACTCCTCAACCCGCGGATGACAGGGAGGTGTTATCCCGAAGGCTCCCAGAGCGGGGAGAGGTGATTCTGGAGACGCCCCAAGGCGGAATCCTAGATGTCGGAGACACGGGGTTCAAGATCCCCGTGGATCGTGTCGGTGAGAGCCACAGTAAGCCGGTCTCTCAGCCAAACACTGTTCCGGAACCTTCAATGGTTCCGGACTCAGGCGGGCAACCCCTCGTTAGGGAGGGCGAGCCGTCTGTGTTGAGGACTTCCATTGCGCCCGAGGCGCCGGATTGTCTGCTGGAAGCGCTTCGCAACGCTTCCATGGATGAAGGGCACCGTACTCTTATGAGTGCGGTGATTCAGAAGGTTCTGTCCGCCAAGAGCGGACTCACCGAAGTGTGTACCAGCCTCCTGACGGGCTTTGAGGTAAGTAATAAAAATGTATGAAATTACCACCGACAGGTAGTAGTTTCGACACTGCTTGGTGTTCGGAAGGAAAAGCCAAACAGAGGGTCAATTATAATCCACAGGAGTTGAATAATAAATATTCATGTGAATAAGAAGGTTGTGCTGCTTGCCGCTGCTGCCTGCACAGCCAAGGTTGCCGAACTAAAGCGGGACCTGGAGCGGGCGCAGGGAGAGCTCGACCTCACGAAGAGGCGGCTCGAAGAGAACAAAGGTTAGTAATTCCCCGCTCTTATGTATTTAATGATAGATAAAATTGGTTAGTCTGACGACGAAGCATCGCGACTGTGTGACAGGGGCCACCGCCGAAGTGGTGTCCCTGAAGAAAGCGCTGTCCGAGGCCGAAGACAAGGCGGCCTTGGAATGCAAGGAGCGCGAAAAGCAAAGTGCTAGAGTGGGCGAGGTACAGCAAGAGCTCCGGGACCTTGGCAAGAAGTACGAGTCCGTGGAGCATGATCTGAAGATGAAAGAGGCCGAGCTTGAGAAGGCCCTTGTGAGTATGAAAGACGCCAAGGCCAAAGCAGAGAAGGCACAGCAGGAAATCCAGGAGGCCAAAAAGATAGCTGCGGGTAAGAAATTCTTTATGCAAAGCAAACATGTGGAGGAGGCATTTCTTTTACTTACTCAATTTGAGCTCTCTGTGGCATTCGCAGATCTGCCACGCAGCATACCAGATGCCGCGGAGTTCTACCGTAGCCAAGAGGGGAGCTCAGCGGAGAAGTTGTTCGTCCCAAAGATGTCAATAACACCCAATGCCTTCGAAAGTGACCAATCAAGCAGCTGGTCGAACTCCACAGGCGGCCAAGTGGCTATGAAAGATTTTATAGTCCGGATGTGGCTCGGTGAGCTGCTGCCGACTAGCTACTTCGCCCGATCAAGCCGGATGGTGAATGCCCGTCCGCTGCTCAAGTCATCAAGCGATCTGCTTGCATTGAGGGTGCCTGCCGGCCTTTGCCCGCCAAGGTGCACCGGGCAAGCCGGATGTCGAGAAGTCTGGTGAAGGATGGTCCGCCAGAGGGCAAGGAGCATCACCATCCCGAGAAGTACTATGATGGCGTTATGAAGGGTGCTCGCCTCGGGCCGATGAGTGTACCAAGGACAAGATCTTTGACTAAATGTACCGTTGTAATTTAAAGACGGTTACTTGTGCTATGTAGCACTATTTGATTTAAAATATTACCTTCAGGCGGTTGTTTATAAAATTTGAAGTAGGCCACCGTCGGCTTCTCCCCCACGTAACTAGTATTGGGGTGTTTAGGAAAACCCGACACTCTTTATCCAAATGTTTGGTCCCTTAAGGAGGTGTCCGCGCAGGAACAAGGCAATCGGACCATGCGGCTTTATAACTTTCACTTAGCCATAGAAGTTCACAATTTTAAATTTCGCGAAGCCCCTAGAATTCGGAAGGTCAATTGGGGCGCTTATACACGCCTAGATCGGACGGTTTATTTATCGCCTAAAGCGAAAAAAATCTTTAAGGATTTTAAGACCTCTCAAAGCAACTAGCTCGCCGATCATGCCGGCCGTTTTCAACTTTCATCGAGGTGCTCGCTCGAAGAACCGGACACAATCGCAGTAGTTCTCCCTGCGCTACCTTAGCCGATATAACGGAACGTAAGGTACCAAAACAAGGGAGCTGGGCTAACCCAACTGTAGATCCAAGACATGATTCGGAGCTGATGCATATAGTGTTATAAGTTCGGGGTACCGCACTTTTTAAAGTGTTTGGACTTTATTTGCCATAGTACGAGGCGCCATAAAAACCCCTGGCAAACGGACCGTACCAAGGTGTACGGATGCAATATCAAAGAGACATTTGTAAAAAATTGTTCAAATAAGAATAATAAGCTGACGCTATATATGATCTCCCATTGATGAATAATACGTTTAAGCGTATGTTTACAATGAATGCATTAAGCGGAGATGAATAGGACTATTTAACATGTCCTGTCCAGGGGCAGGCAACGTACGGATAGATAAAACAGGTATAACGATCGTAAATACATTCCACCTGCGATTTCTTCAGGCGCGGGCTCGCTGCTTCCTAGGTTTTTTTCCCATGTAAGTCCGCAATCCGCTCTTCAAGAGTCTGCTTCTAAAGCAAAGGTCTCAAAAAGGAGAAGGATGGGTTATGAAGGTGTGTAGCGGTTATCCGCACTATTGACTGAGTCGTTGTTACGCCTCCGCCCACGCCCATGGTATCTTGAGTGCGTAATTGTGTACGCGTGGCACGAATGCTGCTTAGATGGGGCTTAAGCGGAGGCCGGACTGCTAGTCGCGCTCTTGGTGTGCTTGATGATCATGTTGCGGGGTGCTCCGGACTCTCTTGACGGTGCTCGAAGTTGTTGTTGCCGGATTGGTTTGTCGGAGTAGGCCGCATTGTACTTCCGCCGCGAGGGTTGCAGTATGCTCCTCTGTCCAGAGACAGCGGTCCATATTTTCGTTTACTGTTATGACCCCGCGTGGTCCTGGCATCTTGAGCTTGAGGTATGCGAGTGTGGTACCGCATTGAATCTAGAAAATGCGGTTCGTCTCGAGAAGTGCGTGGTAACCATCGCGAAAGGGACGATATCAAAGATTAACTCTTCGCTTCGGTTATCCGGAGATCCAAGACCACTTCCATCGTTATAGAGCCCGTGCAACGGGCCTCTACCCCAGTGAATCACGCCTTTAAAGGTGGTTTTGGTGGGCTTGATCCTTGAAAGGTCAATGCCCATTTTATGACCGTGTCCCGATAAAGCAGGTTCAGTTGCTCCCACCGCCCATAAGGACTCGCGTGAGGTGGAATCACGATGATTGGGTCTAGGACCAATGCGGCTGAGCCGCCGTGACGGATGCTAGTAGGGTGATCCCAACGATCAAAGGTGATCGGGCAAGCTGACCATGGGTTAAATTTGGGGGCGACTGGCTCCATCGCATAGACGTCCCGTAGTGCTCGCTTTCTTTCCCGCTTGGGAATGTGAGTAGTGTAGATCATGTTGATCGTTTTCACCTGGGGGAGCACTTCTTTTGTCCCCCCGTGTTCAGACGCCGAGGCTCTTCGTCATCATCGCTGAGCAGCCCCTTGTCCTTGTTTTCGGCGTTTATTTTGCCGGCCTGTTTGAACACCCAGCAGTTGTGTGGTTGGCTGGCTTGTCCGGGGTGCCATGAATTAGGCACGGGCGCCCAAGATGCGGTCCGCATCAGACAGCCCTCGATTATTTCTTTTGAACGGCTTCTTCCACGACCGACTTGATCCACCGAATCCGCGCTGACCGCCGTGGTCTTCGCGGCCGCTGCCGCTGTTCGCCGCTATGTCTCATACGCCATGGCTTGCCGCTATTGTCGCGCCATCCGGTGCCAAAATATGGTGTAGTGCTGCTGCGAGCCAACCAGCTGTCCTCGCCGCGCAAAAGCGGTCATTAGTGTTGTGAGAGCTGCCATGGACTTGGTTTTTCCTGCCGAGGTGTCGGGCGAGCCACTCCTCACGGATATTATGCTTAAAAGCCGCCAGGCTTTGCATCCGGATAGTCGACTATTTGGTTCTTTTAGTTAGAACCGAGTCCGCACTTCCGGCCGACTCTCCGGCTATTGAGTAATGTGGCTCAGTCATCGGCGTCCGTGGTCGCACATATGTGCCCCGAAGTTGTCGAGAATGCGCCTTCCGTGTTTTCCTAGCTGCCAATGGAATTCGCCGGCAAGCTGTTTAGCCAAGGCCGGGCTGGTCCTTTGAGCTTAAGGGAAGATACTTGATGGCGTAGATCGCCTCCGGGCCATGTGAATGTGGAGAAGGAAATCTTCGATCCATACCGGGTCTGTTGTGCCATCGTATGAATCGATGTTTACGGGTTTGAACCCTTCTGGGAACTCATGATCCATCACTTCGTCAGTGAAGCAGAGGGGGTGCGCGGCGCCTCGGTGCTGGGCTATGTGGCTACGCAGTTCGAATTGGTCTGAGTTGCTATGTTCGGCTCGGCCGACTTGTTGACAATGTATTCATCGCGACGGTCAACGTCGCGTGCTGAGGTGCGCCCCCGCGATCTGTAAATCGATCTTGGCTGTCCTGCTTTGTTTTCCAGTATATCTTGCAGGTCCTGCCTATTGCCCCGGGCCGTAGTATATTGGCGTGGGGGTGCTGGCTGGTATCCGAGCTGATATGCCATTTTATCCCGGCCACGAGGTGGCCGGTCAGCCGTATGGCGCTCGAGTCCGTATTCCATGGCTGCCGTGACTTCACCCATCCGTCTGTGGAGCGTGTCTTGATCAGCTTGGAGTTGCCGCCGCTTCTTCTTCAGATCCTCGCAGCGGGCTATAAGCCGACGCTGAAGCGCCTCGCTTCACGGGATCCTCAAGCACGCCAACTCGCTGCCGCCGAGGCTAATCTCGCTTCGGAGGGGGGCATGTAGTTGTCCTCCTCCGGTATCCGCCCATCGCCGTTTTTCCGAGCTGACCGCCATCTTCCCGCTCGCCTGCTCAAGGCGGGCTGGTCGTGGTTGTATTCTTCTTCGGCACCATTCGGATTGTTTTCGTCTCCTGGGCCGGTATTGCTGTGGCGGGGCTTGGAGCGGCGCCGACGACGCCCATGCTTTGCTTTTCTCCCAGAGGGATTATCCTTCGTTGCCTCATCGCCATTAGTTTCCTTCGGAGTTCCACCATATATATATATCATAGGAAGAGGTGGTTGTCCACCGCCCAGTGAGCGGTGGTTCATGTTCTTCTCCTGCATCGTCGTCCATACCGTCGATGTCTTCGGAGTCGAAGTCCAGTACGTCGGTTAAATCATCGACCGTGGCAATGAAGTGGGTGGTGGGTGGGCAACGAATTCCTTCATCGCCTGCTTCCCACTCGAGACGGACATAGTTCGGCCAAGAGCCTCCTGCCAAAGAGAGAGACTTTAATGAGTCCAGCATGTCGCCAAAGGGCGAGTGCTGGAAAATATCTGCGGCAGTGAACTCCATTACCGGAGCCAAACTCGCTCGACCGCTCGGGCGCGCTGGATCGAACCAACATCCGGACACGAATTCGGGGGTCCGGAGTCACGGGCCACCACAGAGGTGAGACTTGTGTTCGGCTCCACCGCCGATGAGTGTGCGGCTCGCGGGCGAGGTCCAGCTTCGCCCCAGGGCCGCGCACCGCTTCCAGATTTAGGTCCGAGGCTACTTCGGGTGATACTCGAAGCTTTGTCCGACAAAGACGCTCTAAGCCGTGCTCGCCGTGGATCGTCCGGTGTTTCGGTATGGGCCCGAATCCGTCAAGATCAAGTCTCCGCGATGTCCGCTTATGTAGTTTAGGTTCCCGAACTCGATCCGTGGCTGGGGCGAGCTGCCGATCGCTTCCAGTGGCTAAGTGAATTGCCCGCAAAGGCGGCCGCCAACACGAAGATCTGTTCAGGAGAAAAGTCTCACCGGACCGTGTTGTTGACGATGATTGAAGGCACCATCAAGCCTAGCAAATGATTTACACAAAGGAACTCTCAATGAAAGCACCAATGTCGGTGTCAAACCGCGGATCTCGGTAGGTGGTCCCGATCTATGCGCCTAGGCTGATGGTAACAGAAGCAAGGGACACAATGTTTACCTGTGTTCGGCTCTCTTGATGGAGGTAAAACCCTACTTCCTCGCTTGATTAATATTGATGATATGGGTAGTACAAGAGTAGTTCTACCACGAGATCTTAGAGGCTAAACCCTAGAAGCTCGCCTATGATGGTATGATTGTAATTGTGATCGGCCTTCTAAGGACCAACCTCTCTGGTTTATATAGACACCGGAGAGGGCTAGGGTTTACATGGAGTCGGTTACAAGGAAGGAAACATAATATCCGGATCACCAAGCTTGCCTTCCACGCCAAGGAGAGTCCCATCCGGACACGGACGAAGTCTTGAGTCTTGTATCTTCACGCTCAATAGTCCTGGACGTTGTACACATCCGCTGTCCGGATACCCCTAATCCAGGACTCCCTCAGGCCTCCCTAATGATTCCCCTTCCAGTAGAGTACTAGAACAGGGCTCCAGATGGGATCGGTTCGGAATAGAGGCTTGCATTGACGATAAATTCTTCCAGGTCTCGCTTTGAGGGTTTTTTAACATGTGGGAATTTATAGGCCATAAATTAGGGCAAACGGAGCTATGAAAGGCCCACAAGCCAGGGTGTCGCGCCATACCCCAGGGCATGCCCCTGCCTTTGTGGGGCTCTCGTGGGTCTTCTCGTCCTCCCCCAAAGCTTTTAGGGTCTTTTATTGTCCAGAAAAATCACCAAAAAGTTTCGTCGTGTTTGGACTTATGTAGGTATGGATTTTCTAGAAAAACAAAAACATACAAAAGCATGAACTGCATCGGCACTAAATTAATAAATTATTTCCAAAATAATATAAAATAACATATAAAGATATAGTGATATATTCCTCCATTCCTAAATATAAGTCTCTTTAGAGATTCCAACAGGAGTACATACAAATGTATATAGACGCACTTTAGAATGTATATTCACTCAATTTGCTCCGTATGTAGTCTATACTGAAATCTCTAAAGAGACTTATATTTAGGAACGAAGGGAGTATATCATAGCATTCAACAATAATTATATTTTCGTCCGAAATACTTGTCGAAGGAATGGATGTATCTAGACGTATTTTAGTTCTAAATACATCCATTTTTATGCATTTCTCCGACAAGTATTTCCGGACGGAGGGAGTAGATACATTGAGACATATCACTTCCTTCGTGTGATACACTCGCTCGCTCGCACATAGAGCCTGGTTGGTTTGCAGCCAATATTTGGCAACTCTGAAAATTTGGTACCTTATTAGTTTGGCTCCAACTTTTGAAACTCTACTAGCCAAAGTTGCCAAATATTGCAAGTTTGAACTGGCTAATGTTGGCTTGCCAAAGATTGGCATGCCAAATTAGGTTGCAGACCAATGAAGCTCATATTAGCGCACTCGACACATTTCTAAATAGTTCTTACCCTATGGCATGCATGCCATATATGTGATCTTAATACATGAATTTGTTCTTTGATTCTTATTATCTTATCACTTAAGTTACTTTCAGTCATCTTGAACTCCCTCGGTAAGAGTCAATTTTCATGAATGCTTCCACTCGTCTTTGTTGCACTGATGTCAAATTCTTTCCTTATATCCGAAATCACTAGTCTCGATTGATACATCGAATGGATGTATGTGTATGGAAAGAAGTATATGATAATTCCCTTTTTGTCTTATTTTGAAGTTCATATGTTAATATAATTATATTATTTGATCACCTAATAAAGGTCATATGTAGTTACAAATTCATCTATTAGGGATCGTATACGGTGTTCATACAAAAAACAAATTGCTAATTTGTTTTTTCTGTTAATTTTATATGAAAATATTGTTGTCTCTACATCCAAATAGTAATTTTATAAAAACATATCCCCAAATCAAGTTATTTTGATTTCATAAACCAGCTACATTCTTATATTCCTTATTTGAAACTTCATATATAGGAATAGTTGTACTCCTATATATCAATGCTTGTTCTGAGTTCAACTACTGATGTGTTCATACAACACAAAGGTTCTATGCAAAGCAAATAAAAACATTATTTAGAAATTCATGTATGAATAGAATATATATTAATTATTATCCCCTTGGTAACACGTTTGATATGGGAGCCATTTAATCATTATGGATTTTCTTAGATATGGATGCCCCACAGGGTTTGTACGGGGACCGAATTACTTATTTCCTTTTTCCTTAAAATATAAATCATGTTTAATGATATGTAAAACAGAGTTGCCTTTCTTATTCGGTTATTATCCCCGCAAAAAATATTTAAAAAAGGGAGAATTGGCCAGTGGTGTCATACATGACGTCGTCGCATTCCGTTCCCCCGTTTCTCAAGCAGACCGGAGTGAATATACTGAGACCCGCTGACGCGGAAGTTGAGCCAGCCGGGCCGACCCTCCCTCCCGCCCCCGGCCCCTATATATATGGCAATTCATTGGCCTCTCCTATTCCCTCTCCTGACCACACCACCACCACTTCTCCTTTCCTTCCACCATCGGAGGAGGAGCAAAGCTGCGAGGGGGGAGAGGGAACCGCAAACAATCATCTGTCTATCACTCCTACATACATAACCCACACACAAGATACAGCAGATCACTTGTAGAGCCAGGGAGAGAGGGAGAGAGGCCGGGGAGGAGATCGACGCGGAGGGAGGCGGCGGGAGCAGCGCGTGAGAGCGGCGGAGGCGGGGCCATGGACGTCGACGGCCACCTTCCCCGCACCCACGGCGACGTCGACGACGACGGCAGGGAGAGGAGAACAGGTACGTCCGTCCGTCCGTCCATCCTGCCATTCTTGCTTAGTGATTCGCCTCTCCGTAGATCGATCGATCGATCGATCCGTTCTCCGGCCGGCGGACGGAAGGCGGTTGGATTTTTACCATCCCTAAATTGAGTGAAGGAGGGAAGGGGAAACCGAGGCCGTCACGCGCGCGCTTCGTGAACCGGGGAGCGAGCGCGTCGAGAGAGGGAGGATAGGGCGGGCGTAGCCGGCCACGTAGAGCTGGACGGCGTATACGGCATTAATGTCCGACGACGCGAATTCCCACGGGATTTATTCCGACGTATACGTACAAATAGTACAATGCATGCACATGGATCCTTCCTAGTATGGCATAGGCCACATCTCGTTTGGATGCTTGCCGGCGAAGTTCTCTGCATCTCTCACGCCGGGCTGGCGGGCTGGCTATCAAAATTGATTGCTTTCCAGTTTCAACCGCGGGCGGGCGCGTCCCTCCCAGCTGCTGCTTGCTTATCAGCGTGCCACAGACACGCATATCCGGCCGTTTCTGTAAACCATTAATTAATTACCGCGCGCCTGGAATCTCTGTGGCGCGTATGACTAAACCTACCAGGATTCCCGGTTTATGATTCGCTCGGATCCCAGCCAGATATACGCAGATTCATCCAGTATCCAATTTCGAATCTTTGGGTTATTATCGCTGGGTTGGCAATCGATCGGTTGGCCCTTGCAGACGTTACTGTAATCCGTTTTGCAGATTCAGTTAACAATTACCTGTTTTGTTTATCTGTGGAACGTAGAACCTTTGCATTTTGATAATACTACTACAATTAGAACTATTAATTCTTCCTAGGTAAATTGGGCAATTCATTCCTGGTGCATATCCACAATTTTTGGAAACACCAACCAGACGCACACGCGTACGCGCCTACCGCACGCGCGCATTCTAAACACAACGTTTGTCGGGGCGTGGAGTTTGAAGATTTGTATAGTCACATTATGTGTTGTTAACGGATGTGTTGCGTAAATTGACTAGAAAATAAATAGTAGTGATCCTCTTTGGCGATCGATGGCCTGGTATTTGAGTTCCAGTTCACAAAACGGGCGCATATTCTCGGCCGTAAGTCAGCTGACTTTGGATGGCTGGCATATGGACCAACTTGCTGGCTGGCCTACATGTCGGCCACTAACGCAACCTGACTTACGTCAGAGAATCCACAGCCGTAGAAAACCCCCATTGATTGTTGAGAGGTTTAGAAAGATGCATCCCCACTAGCTAGTATCGAACATTCTTTAGAGCAGTGTCAAGTGCTTCCAAAACACAAAATAATAGGAAGAATCGTCCCCACTAGCTAGTACTGTATGGAACATTCTTTAGAGCAGCGTCAAGTGCTTCCAAAAACACAAACTAATAGGATAAGGTGGGCCTATTCAATGACTGCTAATTTGCTAATTTGTGGTTCCTTCGGGCTAAACATAGAATCTTCTAGTATTCACTTTATATTGCGCCTATCCACCTTTGATACCATGTTGAGTTTTTTTTTTTTTTGCAGAAAATTTCCGATCTATTCATCTTCAATCATGGCGAGCATAACGAATACCGTAAATAATAGAAATTACATCCGATCCGTAGACCACCTAGCGACAACTACAAGACTTGAAGCGGCCAAGGCGCCACGCCATCGCCTCCATCGCCGGAGTCGGGCACAACTTGTTGTAGTAGACAATGGAAGTCGCCGTGCTAAGGCCCCAGAGGACCAGCCGCACTGTAACAAAGAACCGCCGCAGATGAAGAATAACGAGATCGAAAAATCCAATCCAAGACACACGAACGTGAGACGAACAACGACGAGATCCGAGCAAATCCACCAAAGATAGATCCGCCGAGACACACCTCCACACGCCCACCAACGATGCTAGACGACGCCGAACGGGGCTAGGCGGAGACCTTTATTCCATCTTCGTGGAGCCGCCGCCGCCTCGCCTTCCCGAGCGGTGACACAAACCCTAGCAAAACTGAAAGAAACGACAGGTCGGAGCCCTCCTGCCGACCCTTGCCGAGATCCATCATACCCCATGGCCCTAAGGCCATCGGAGAGTAGGCGGACCTGCGGCGGCGGCGGCGGGAGGCAAAAACCCTAGCTTTTTGTGGAGGAGAAGGAGGAGGCGGCGGCTGATACCATGTTGAGTTACATGCGGTTAAATTGGATGATATGACACTGCAATTACACGCCAATGGAAATATTCCTGGATATTGAGCGTGATTTTTTCGGGCAGACAGAAAGAGTGGGAATTTTCTTTTTCATGATTTATTTCACCAGTATCATAAACTACAAACAAGTTCCGCGGCACACTTCATATTAGAGTCTTGGCCTTAAACCTTATATGGTTGTGTGATGTGGAGTGTGGAGGTTTTGGGAGGCTTTGAGATATTTCGGCGCTAGCTATGGGAGTAGTATCTTTCCCCTACCAACGTAGCGCCACAGCAGCGGTCCAATCAGTTGGCGTCCTCTCCATAAAACCGGCACGTCGTCCTAGACGCGCCCCCGATGAGATAGGCACAGGTCAAAGAGGCCACCGAGAAAAGAACGGCTGCCATGGCAGCGTAGGCCGCCGAGGTAGAGAACCCGCCTCGAATTGAATGACATGTTGCCAAATCCAGCGGCGGCGGTGGCGCCATACGTACGTCTGATATTTTTCCGATGGTTGGCCGTAGCTTTCTTTCCCTGTAGATGCTAGTGCCACCACCGAGCGCGAATATGTTGCCAACTCTGCTTTCTGCATGGCGATCGCCGAAAGCTCTCTCATCTCCTCACCTTGGTCCTCTACCGTCGGTTTGCTGTACGCGTCAACGGGGCAGCGACTTTTTGTCTGCGTACGGGTCGATGGCGGCTCAGACATGAGTACTTTCTGAAGTGTATACATGAATTTCTGAAGTCGTTTAGAGCTCTTTATTGGAACACATGAATTTGGGAGATTTTTGTAAGAATTCTACACCGAGCAAACCGATTGCCGAAGGAAAGGGAGAGAAACACAACGTGTATATCCTTTGAGAAACACAACGTGTATATCCTTTGACATCTTCCTTTGACAGAGGTTTCACGGTTCATTTTTTGTTGTACGTTTGTGTGTGTGCCAGGAACGGTGTGGACGGCGACGGCGCACATCATAACGGCGGTGATCGGGTCGGGCGTGCTGTCGCTGGCCTGGGCCATGGCGCAGCTGGGGTGGGTGGCCGGGCCGCTCTCCCTGGTGCTCTTCGCCGTCATCACCTTCTACACCTGCGGCCTCCTCGCCGACTGCTACCGCGTCGGCGACCCCGTCACCGGCAAGCGCAACTACACCTACACGGAGGCCGTCCAGTCCTACCTAGGTACGTGATCGTCATATTGCGAGCTCTTTCCGGCTGAAAAAAGAAGAACATTGCAATAAGCTGAAAATAATTGTGTGCATGCAGGCGGATGGCACGTCTGGTTCTGCGGCTTCTGCCAGTACGTCAACATGTTCGGCACCGGCATCGGCTACACCATCACCGCCTCCACCAGCGCCGCGTAAGCCCCATGGAAGCCCGTTTTCATTCCACCTGGACAGTAGTAGTAGCGGTAAGGTCTGAGCGTGTTTTTGCATGCAGCGCCTTGAAGAAGTCCAACTGCTTCCACTGGCACGGGCACAAGGCGGACTGCAGCCAGTACCTGAGCGCCTACATCATCGGCTTCGGGGTGGTGCAAGTCATCTTCTGCCAGGTGCCCAACTTCCACAAGCTCGTGGCTCTCCATTGTCGCCGCCATCATGTCCTTCTCCTACGCCACCATCGCCGTCGGCCTCTCGCTGGCGCAGACCATCTCGGGGCCCACGGGGAGGACGTCGCTGACCGGCACGGAGGTCGGCGTCGACGTCGACGCCTCGCAGAAGGTCTGGATGACGTTCCAGGCCCTCGGCAACGTCGCCTTCGCCTACTCCTACACCATAATCCTCATCGAGATCCAGGTACATACTGTATATATATAACTCTCGTCTCTGGAGCTCGAGCCGCAGAGCAGGTGATGATGACTAACTAGCTGGCCGACAAACGACGATGACCACGTGCGCAGGACACGCTGCGGTCGCCTCCGCGCGAGAACGAGACGATGCGGAAGGCGACGCTGATGGGCATCTCGACGACGACGGCCTTCTACATGCTGTGCGGCTGCCTGGCTACTCGGCCTTCGGCAACGACGCCAACGGCAACATCCTGACGGGGTTCGGCTTCTACGAGCCCTACTGGCTGGTGGACTTCGCCAACGTGTGCATCGTGCTCCACCTGGTGGGCGGGTTCCAGGTGTTCTGCCAGCCGCTGTTCGCGGCGGTGGAGGGCGGCATGGCGCGGAGGTACCTGGGCTGGGGCGGGAGCACGCGGCGGTGTTCCGGCTGGTGTGGCGGACGGCGTTCGTGGGGATGATCACGCTGCTGGCGATGCTGATGCCCTTCTTCAACAGCATCCTGGGGTTCCTGGGCAGCATCGCCTTCTGGCCGCTCACCGTCTTCTTCCCCGTGGAGATGTACATCCGGCAGCGGCAGATCCCGCGGTTCGGCACCAAGTGGGTGGCGCTGCAGAGCCTCAGCTTCGTCTGCTTCCTCGTCACCGTCGCCGCCTGCGCCGCGTCCATCCAGGGCGTCCGCGACTCGCTCAAGACCTACACGCCCTTCACCACCAAGTCGTGAAGGCCTGCATGCATGCATGCATGCTGTCGCTGTCCCGTGCTGTGTTCTATCTTTCTCGCCTTGTAGTAGTGCTTCGGGATTGAATGAGGAATAACTTTAGCCGTGTGGTAAAAATCTGCCTGCTCTTTTCCGCCTTTCAGTGAATGATGCAGCGCTATCTCTCACAAGTATGCCATGGCTTAGACAGGAGCGGTTCGGTCGTAGACAGTGCGGTCCAGAGAGATTTCAGACTGTTACAGTGGAATTGTTACAGTGTTGTTATTGCTGGTGAGAGTGTGTTCGGATCGTATGTGCGGTAGATTTCGTTGTGTTGAGCAGGGAGCGACTGGTAGGCGAATCTGTAGCCGGCTCTTCAGGGCAGAAACAGAGCACGGAGCAGAACAAAAATCCCCTGTTTGTTTCACTCCGTTGCCGGACGCGGAGACGATACCACCACACAGCTAGAGGCAGCTAGGTCCGCCCAGCTTTTAGTAAGCCAGCAAAATACACACCTTTCGCCGCTGCTGGCCGGCGCAGTACGCTCAACGCATTATATTTCTATTTCTTTTGTGTGTTTATGTTTTGTTTTTCCTTTTCCTTTTCATGTTCCCAAATTCTAAAAAGTGCAGCTGTGCTCATTGGGCGTCCCGAGCGCACACCCTCGCATGCCGTCCGATCTAGATCGCGACGCGCAGCTGCTGCCTGGTCGGGGTCGGGGGTGCGTCTCAGGTTTCCGCCTGTCGGCCCGGCTCGTTGGACACGCGACTAGTCCATCCCCACCCTCGCTGCCACGTCGCGCGTCACCATTCCCACGCCCACCGCCCTCCCTTGACTCCAGCGCAGAGAAACGGCTCCTCCCATTTTGAAACTGCCGGTTTCTCTATGTTCGCTTCGGACGAAATCCGGCGGTTCCTTCTCCATATCCTTCCTCCCCCCGTCGATTCGAGCGGTGCGCGGCGTTTCCGTTCGAGGGGCGAGGCATTTTGGTGCTCTCGGCGACGCTGGCCATGCTGCTTCGTGGACAGGTGGGATCTAGGGAGGAACGACAACCGGCGGCGGTGGTGCGGTGAACGGCAGCAGCAGGGCGCAGGCAGGAGCGATGGTCCGGTGATGAGTGGAGGATCTATGCCCCAAAACTCCGGTAATCCCCGCCCCAGCTCTGCTTCCCACATATGCATCTCACAGACATTTCCGCCCACTGCTTCCCATCTATGCATCTCAACAGATAGCCTTGGATGCGCTCAAATTTGGTTGGGGTGCGCGACGACTCGCCTGCTGCTATGATAGCCTTGGATGCGCCGATTTTGGTTGGGGTGCGCGACGACTCGCCTGCTGCTATGATAGCCTTGGATGCGCCGATTTTGGTTGGGGTGCAAGACAACTCGCTACCGCTGATGCTTGAGGAAGGGTGGAGGAACTAGATTTTCTCGCATGTGTGCGCATGTTTTAGCCCATCATGGAGGTTCTAGATGCGCAAGAAATCGATCTTGGTAAGGCAATTTGCAGTACTTTTTTGGTCAGGGTTCCTCTTACTCCGTCTTCTTTGAATTCATTAGGTTTTAGGGAAAACTTTATGTAATAGCAGTTATTCGGGTTAGTTGCCTAACAGTTGTCTCCCTAGTTGCCTGTCAATTGGATGGTGTTTGCCCAACTGATGTAGAGCATAGTTGCCTAACAGTTGTCTCCCTAGTTGCCTGTCAACTGGATGGTGTTTGCCCAACTGATGTACAACATAGTTGCCCAATAATTGTCTCCCTAGTTGCCTGTTAACTAGATGATGTTTGCCCAACATTTGTCTCCCTAGTTGCCTGTTAACTCAATGATGTTTGCCCAACCGATACCCATCAAATTGCATGTGTATTTTTCAAGGGGAAACAACAAATAGTCATACCTGGTGGACGATAATTTTGTGCATATGACTATTTTTTGAGTCCATTATATAGCTTTGCGACAATGGTCATCGCTGATATAGCCTTGCTGACTATGTTCCTTTCCATATACACATGTTTGCTAAAAAAATCGCCTAATAGTTGTCTATTAGTTGCCTGTTTATTTTGCATGGTGTTTGCCGAACTGGAAGGTCACCTACCTGCATGTGTTTTTCTTGTCACACGTTTGTATAATAGATGTCCTAATAGATGTTGCCTGTTTTTGTCATTATTTTTGCCTAATGTAGAGGATGCACTTGCCTGTGCATTAGTTAACTGCTCACATGTGTCATGTGCATTAGTTTAAGTGGAATTAGTTTTGTAGGTACTTCTTTTGTGTAATATAGTTGAAGTGGAAGCAGTTGTTCATTTCCTGATTAGTTAATTGTTCAACTCACGTGTTTATGTATGTATTTTTTTACCCATGGTTTTTAAGAATGGCTTTTTTCTGGCATATACTAGGAACAATGGATGGCAGCAGTAAGGAAATGCAGGAAGACTGCCTTCCAGTCAACCCTGACGCCGATCCTTCTGATGTTACTGCAGATAATGAAACAGAGGTGCGTGGGGAAAATTCTTCGAAATTATTTTTCATCTTTTTTTCTTTTTCGTGCTGCATTTAATGGGCAGCATGTCTATATGTTGTTTTTTGTTGGTTCTTGCACCTCTGTAGGCTCGTAGTACTGCGCCCACAATTGGGTACAAGCGTCAAAGAATGTCAAAAGTGATCATTGCTCGTGGCCCCCGTCCATCAGATATTGATAGCAACGAGGATGTATCTAGAGATGCTGATAAGGACCCTGAATTTGACAAAGATAACGAGCGTGAAGCTAACAAAGATATTGAGGATCATCCAAGAAAAGCAAAGCGCCAAAAGTCTTCAGAAAATGAGGTAATGCAATTGTTTTGCTTAGATTTGCTTTATTTTTGCCCATCTAATGTGTGTAATTCGCCAAACTATATACATGTGTTGCCTCAAATCTCTTTTAACAGGGGTTCCCAGTGTTTATGTTTTTGTTTCTGTAGGGTTTTAGGAACAGGGGATCGCCTGCAAGGTTGTATAAACTAAACGAATATCTTATATCTTTCCAAAAGGGTGTGATCATTGACAAAGAGTTCGGGGGTTTGTTGGACCTCGCAGCCACTACAATGGATGCAGATCTCAGCTAATAGATTATGAAGCACTACAACCCCAAGAGGTCCCAAATTGTTATACCAGAGAGGGGGAATATCACGGTAGATGCAGCGAGCATGCATAGAATATCGGGTTTGCCAAACAGGGGCAGAAAGGTCTGTTTTGAGAATCGTCCTGACATCACAAAGGCCATTTACAGCATCTACAACTTTACACTCAAGAACTCACCAACCCTCACGGCATGGTGTAAGATGATTGGAGATATGCATGGAGCTCATGATGACAATTTCCTCCATGCTTGGCTAGCAGTCGCTTTTTCTTGCTTTCTTGCACCATCAACAAGTCTAAACATCTCTCCAAAAAGCTTCCCTGCTGTTATGGATGTCAATGGTATAACAGAGACAAATGTTTGTCAGTTTGTTGTTGATCAGTTAAAGGCAGCATTCACAGTAGCAAGTGTCAAGAAGAATGATGTATGTTGTTGTGTTTTCCATCTTGTAGTAAGTGCAGACAATCTTAACATTGGTTCTCTCTTCTTCTTTCTTGTTTCTTTTCTGTTGGAAAATCATGTGTTTATTTTACTCCCATGCAGCTGTTGTATCTAGACTCACTTGACGTGGATGAACCTATCCCAAGCTTGACACCAAGAGTTTCTGTTTGGAACTCAGATTTAATTGCAAAAGTCGTGAAGAAGGATAAGATTGGCCCGGGTCAATATGGCAAACTATGTGTAAGTTTTTTTTCTCTTTCCTTTTTTATGCTCACCTTGTGTTTTATTAGGACACACATACTTCTTATGTCCGTGGACTACTTTTAAAGTACAAGGTACAATAATGATAGAAAAATAGGCAATTCATGTATTTAAATCTGGCAAGTCTTATAATTTTGGTCAAGCAATTTTTTTACTTTTTTCAGACAAGCATGCCATTTTTTGGTTTCTTGTGATGAACAAAATATGTTTTTGGAGGGAAATGGAGTGGGTGTGTGACTCAATTTTTATGCTAGTAATTCAGCTCAACTCTTAGGTGGAAAATTGCCTATTTTTCAGCGTGAAGTTATATACTATTTCGTACTGTTTTTTTCACAAATGGATATTATGTGCTCACACTTTTTTTATTCTTTTTTCTCTACAAACAAATGCAATCAACTTAAGACTGAGTTTTCCCGATGTGCGGGCGACAGTTTGTTCGGAAGCATGGATCACATCACAAAATTTGTTGCAGCAAGATTACCTGAGTCATATAATAAATAAGTAATTTATTAGCTTTTGTTTTCTCATTTATTTGTTAGCATCAAGTCATTATGGCCTTTTTTTCCTTGTGTTTGTTTTTTTCAAGCTAACTAGTCCCATGGCAAATTTAAACATGTATGTAAGCAACTTCCTACTTGAGGGTAGGCAACTTCAGTGTTTAAATCATATTATTGTGTGCCAAGTTCCCAATTCCTCCCTAAACATTTTATTATGTGCAAATTTAAACATGTATGTAAGCAACTTCCTACTTGAGGGTAGGCAACTTCAGTTTTTAAATCATATTATTGTGTGCCAAGTTCCCAATTCATACCTAGACATTTTATTATGCGCAAATTTAAACATGTATGTAAGCAACTTCCTACTTGAGGGTAGGCAACTTCGGTGTTTAAATCATATTATTGTGTGCCAAGTTCCCAATTTGAATGTGCTACATTAGGCAAACTCATTTTATCTATGTATATTTTCCTCACACAGTTATTCAGGCAACTTTCATCTTTTCCTTGTAATGAAACTCATTCAATTTTCTCTATTTTCATTTACTTTTTCTCTCTTTGTTTTAAGCAACATGTATTCATCTGATTGTTATTTTACACAAATGAATACAATTGTGTTTTAGGCAACTTTACATACAACTCTGTTGTCAGCACTTTTTTAGAGTTGCTTAAAGTATGTTTTTTTACTAAGCTTACCTGATCTTTTTGTTATATGTTCTGATCACTTTTTTCTTGTTTTACAGAAACAAAAGAAGGTATCAATCATGGTGCACGAAATGTGTTCCGAAATATCACACTTAGTTGGAAAGCTTGTGTACAACATTGGCAGGATCGATGATATTGAAGTCGGGACAAGCACCTACGTAACCTAGTAAGATGGGAACAAGCAAAGCATTCAAAGAAAAGAAGTAAACAATTGGGCAAAGGACAGGAAACCTTATTAAGTGAAGAAGGCAGCGACAAATAGCATCTAGTGAAGAAGAGTCATACAAGTCGGACAAAGGATGATAATGACAAAGATGGAGATGAATCGATGAAGCGAGATGATGGCGATGGAGAAAAAAGCAATAGTGGCAGTGATGGGGACTCGGACGATGATGATGGTGATGAACTAAGGAGGGAAGATGTAGGGCGTAACCCTAACAAGCCAGAAGAACAAGGTGAGAGGGAGGAAGCACGTACTGCTGAAATGGAACAAGAGGATCAAGCAACCCGTGACGGCAGTGCTAGCAAGGATGGGGAAACACAACCAGGTGACACAGTGGCAAGTACAGTAGCGGGCAAGGGACAACAAACAGTCGAGCAAGAAGGAGATGATGAAGAGGAAGATAGCGATGAAAAGGAAGAAGATGAAGTTAGTACAGAAGATAACGAGGATGAAGAAGATGATGATGATGATGTGGAAAAGGTGGTGACAAGGAAGAAGACAGGGAGGGGGATGGCAAGGGGCCAGGGATGGCAAGGATGATAAGGATAGCAGGGGAGGTAATAGCAGTGGCCATGGTGATGGTGGTGGGAACATCAGGAATGAGGATGGAGCTGTTGGTTACTTGGACAGTGACGACGATGATGAATGTACACTGCGGTTTTTGCTTCAAAAGAAGGACATCAAACCTAAGGAGCTTGATGACTTTGGCTCGGTTAACATCAAAGAGATAGTAATGATGGAGCGGGAATATTTTTCCCCACACATACCAGTGTATGAAGCGAAAGAATGCATTGATGAGGCACCAGCTGCATGGGAAGCAAAGAGGGTTTTTCACAACCTGTTGATGGGATTAGAGTTGAAGGAATTGCCCCCAATGGACTTGACAAAAATATGTCCAAAACACATGCGCAAGAGGCTGATGAGATAAATGGGTGCAGAACATAACTTGGGTGGAAAACCAGAAGAAATTGTAGAGAGGGAACTACCACCCATCCCACCAAAGAAGAAAACGACTGTCAGCTTCATCCTGCAGCCAACAGTAGTGACAACAACAGTAGAGGAGCTACAAGAAAGGCGTTCAAAAAATGCACATCAAGTGTAGGTTCCCAAGGAAAGCCAGTCAACTATTAAGAAATCTGGGGAAATACAGCATCAAAGCCAGGCAACTACTGTACAGAAAGAGGCAAATTGGGCTACTTTGAAGCCCCAGGTGGAAGTAAATAAAACATCAAACACTACAAGAGCATCAAAAGGATTCCAAAGTGATAATGTTGCACCAACTGTCACACAAAGTCTAGCAACTCAGCCCAAGGAGGAAGCAAGTTGCAAAAAACTCCATGCAAATCTTTCAATCAAACAAGCACCAGTTAGAGTGTCACCACAAACAGCAGCGAACACATCTATTCTAAGTTGTAGACAACCCTTGGTTGAGCTAAATTGTCAAGCACAAAATCTCCCTTGCGTTAGTGCGCCGCAATCGACAAATGTTCCCAATTTTGACAAAGAGTGTAAGATGAAAGGAGCATCAGCGGGTCCATTATTAGATGCAGGTCTGCGCAAGGATCAAGAAAAGATTTGCCCCTTGACATTCACCGTTGTTACAGGTGACACAACTGAAGGAAATATGCCCTAGAGGCAATAATAAAGTTATTGTTTATTTCCTCATATCATGATAAATGTTTATTATTCATGCTAGAATTGTATTAACCAGAAACATAATACATGTGTGAATACATAGACAAACATAGTGTCACTAGTATGCCTCTACTTGACTAGCTCATTGATCAAAGATGGTTGAGTTTCCTAGCCATAGACATGAGTTGTCATTTGATTAACGGATCCACACATTAGGAGAATGATGTGATTGACTTGACCCATTCTGTTAGCTTAGCACTTGATCGTTTAGTATGTTGCCATTGCTTTCTTCATGACTTATACATGTTCCTATGACTATGAGATTATGCAACTCCCGTTTACCGGAGGAACACTTTGTGTGCTACCAAACGTCACAACGTAACTGGGTGATTATAAAGGAGCTCTACAGGTGTCTCCGAAGGTACTTGTTGAGTTGGCATATTTCGAGATTAGAATTTGTCACTCCGATTGTCGGAGAGGTATCTCTGGGCCCTCTCGGTAATACTCATCACTATAAGCCTTGCAAGCATTGTGACTAATAAGTTAGTTGCGGGATGAAGTATTACGGAACGAGTAAAGAGACTTGCCGGTAACGAGATTGAACTAGGTATGATGATACCGACGATCGAATCTCGGGCAAGTAACATACCGATGACAAAGGGAACAACATATGTTGTTATGCGGTTCGACCGATAAAGATCTTCGTAGAATATGTAGGAGCCAATATGGGCATCCGTGTTCCGCTATTTGTTATCGACTGCAGAAATGTCTCGGTCATGTCTACATAGTTCTCGAACCCGTAGGGTCCGCACGCTTAACATTCGTTGACGATATAGTATTATATGAGTTATGTATGTTGTTGACCGAATGTTGTTCGGAGTCCTGGATATGATCACGGACATGACGAGGAACTCCGGAATGGTCCGGAGATAAAGATTCATATATGGGATAATAGGCTTTGGTCTCCGGAAGGGTTCCGGAATTCACCAGAAGGGGTTTCGGATGTTTCCCAAAATATTTGGGTACGAGAACACTTTATTTGGGCCAAAGGCAAAAGCCCACAAGGTTTTTGGAAAGCGCAAAAGGAAGTTTTGTGGAGTCCAGGGGCCATACGCCAGGGTCCCTGGCGTCTGGGTCCAGACGGCGGGAACCCTGGCGTCTGGCCCTAGAGTCCGAGAAGGACTCTTGCCTTTCGGGTGAAACCGACTTTGTGGAGGCTTTTACTCCAAGTTTCGACTCCAAGGCTCAACATATAAATAGAGGGGCAGGGCTAGCACCAAAGAGAGATCAAGAAACACTAAGCCGTGTGCCGGCAACCCTGTCCCCTCTAGTTTATCCTCCATCATAGTTTCCGTAGTGCTTAGGTGAAGCCCTGCGGAGATTGTTCTTCACCAACACCGGCACCACGTCGTCATGCTGCCGGAACTCATCTACTACTTTGCTCATCTTGCTGGATCAAGAAGGCGAGGACGTCATCGAGCTGAACGCGTGCAGAACTCGGACGTGCCGTGTGTTCGGTACTTGGATCGGTCGGATTGTGAAGACATACGACTACATCAACCGCGTTGATAAGCGCTTCCGCTTAGCGATCTTCAAGGGTATGAAGATACACTCTCCCTCTTGTTGCTATGCATCACCATGATCTTGCGTGTGCCTAGGATTTTTTTTGAAATCACTACGTTTCCCAACAGTGGCATCCGAGCCTGGTTTTATGCGTAGATGTTATATGCACGAGTAGAACACAAGTGAGTTGTGGGCGATACAAGTCATATGCTTACCAACATGTCATAGTTTGGTTCGGCGGTATTGTTGGATGAAGCGGCCCTGACCGACATTATGCGTACGCTTACGCGAGACTGGTTTTACCGCCGTGCTTTGCACATAGGTGACTAGCGGGTGTCAGTTTCTCCAACTTTACTTGAACTGAGTGTGGCTACGCCCAGTCCTTGAGAAGGTTAAATGTAGCGACCAGACTTCAAACAGTCTGATCTATGTACTTAGTGTCATCTTTGGATCAGTAATGCTGACACCACACAATACTTGGAGGATTTATAACAGAGTAGCAATCACACACTTATTACATCGAATGTCTCAAGAGAGAACTTATTGAAATAAATATGGCTTAAGGCCATCTAAATACGATAACAGCGGAAGACTTGGAAGATAAGCGAGTCCATCAACTCCAACGGCATCACCGAGTATAGAACCACGACCTAAAAGCACCTTACTGTCGTTCAAAAGTCTACAACATGAAACGTTGCAGCCGAAATGGGTCAAGACATGGAATATGCCGCAATGTAACACATAGAGAATAACAATGGAATAAGCTATACTACTTGCATATTTGGCTGGTGGAAAAGCTCTATGGTTATAGTTTTGCGTAAAGCAAATTTTTCCCTACTGCAAAGGAATAAATTTAGTTAACTATCATGGTGGTTGTTAAACATTGAGAATGGTTGACAGCATTCTCAATCCCAATTAAAAATACTCATTAACATCCAAACAATATTAATTAGAAGTAACATGATGAGATTCACATGATATCCAAGTACTAGATACTCAAGATGTCCATAACCGGGGACATGGCTAACCATGATTAGTTTATACACTCTGTAGAGGTTTGCGCACTTTTCCCCACATGACTCAATCGCCTCCGTTTGATTCCTCGCACTACATGATGTTTGAGAAACGGATGATCGAGACATAGTCTTTCGGAAGCGCTAGCACCTTACTTAAAGGGTAGACCGTACCAACCTACATCCCCTACATCAGCTAGTCTACCCTGTAAGAGTTTGCACGACTTAGTCAACTATGCTAGAGCCCATAATAGCATGTGGCTGCACACGGAAGTTTCCAGCATGAATAATCTTATGATCCCTTTGAGCCTGGGTGGCGGTCCGAAGAAAAACAGGCAAGTCCTGGAAACCAGTGCCTCAATCCACCCAGATGTGTGTTTAAGTTGCCACCTTAAATAAACCATTAATTAACAAACTCACATCTGCCATGGATACACTCACCCAATCCACGTCTACTAGCATAGCATGGCATAATAAGCAAACGTAGAAGTAACTCCCAAGGGTTTGATAATAAAACAGGTAATAGGTACTACCTCAACCACTTCCCAGAACCCATAATTTAATTAGATCCTAATCATGCAATGTTTGAGGATTGATCTAATGCATAAAACTGGGTATGAGAAGAGATATGATCAAACTGTTACTTGCCTTGCTGATGATCCGCGAAACCTAGAGACTCGAAGTAACAGGTGGCGCACTCCGGGTATTCTATCGCAGACAAACAAACAAGCATACAATAAGTACTCAACTAATGCACAGGTAAAACTCGAATAAGAGATCTAACCAGAAAGTTCAACTTAAGAACTCCGGTTTGCAAAAAGAATCAAATCAAACAAAGCAACGAAAGTTAAACGGCGAAAGAAAACAGCTTCGTTTTACTAATCTGGATCTAAGTCAACTTATACAGAAGCAAAAAACTTGTTTAAGTTGATTATTCAGAAAGGGGGTTTCGAGACAAAACTCCAGGCGCTTGAATCGCCTGATTCCGATAAACGAGCGAAAAGTTATACTAAAACAAAAATCGGATCAGGAATCGCGATCAGAAAAATCGTGGATTAAATCCGAGATAAAGAAAAACGACGAACGGGTTAACGAACGAACGTTCTTTAACTAAACTAATCTGATGAACATGTTCGTTAAAACGAACAAACGAGCGAACGCTCGCTAAATAACCGAACCGAAAAAAACCGATCTAATAAAATAAACCGAAGAAAAACCGTTCGGTTTTTGAGAAAAATCGGCGGCACGGAAAACGAGGTGGCGGCGAACCTTGGCGACGGGGTCGGCGGGGTCGGTGGCGACGGCGGCGGGTCCGACGGCGGCTCCGGCGACGGCAAGCGGCGGCGGCGGCGGCGGCGGCGGATCTGGCGATAATGGCGATTAGGTTAGGGTTTTGGCGGGCGGGCGGCGGCGGCGAGTGGGCTGGGGCGGCGGCGGCTGACGGGCCTAGGGGCTCGGGGCGGCGCTATTTATAAGTGCCCCCGAGCGGAGTCCCGCTCGGGCACGGCCCAAAGGCGGTTCGCGTTTTTTTTAAATAATTCCGCGCAGAAGAAAAATAAAAAGAAATACTAAACGGACTCCAAAAATCCCGAAATAAAATTTCCCCGGCTTCTAAAATCAAGACGGACAATATGAACATTTATTTGGGGCCTAAATGCAATTTTGAAAAACGTGCATTTTTCCTAAATTCAAATAAAAGGCGAAAAACTCCAGAATAAATCTTACTTAATTTTTTTTATTAAATCTTCATTATTTCTTTATTTTGGGAAAGTCATTTTATTCCCTCTCTGAAATTTTGGTAGTAGAAATAATTGAATATAAAATAAATAAAATCACATGATCCTATTTTTCAAAATTTGAGAAAACTCAAATATGAAAATAACGAAATCCCCAACTCTCTCCACGGGTCCTTGAGTTATGAGAATTTCTAGGATCGAGCCAACAATGCAACAAAATATGATATGCAATGATGATCTATGTATAACATTCCAAATTGAAAATTTGGGATGTTACAAACCTACCCCTTAAGATGAATCTCGCCGAGATTCGGGTCAACTAGCAAATAGGTGAGGGTGGGCCTTGAGCAGATCTTCCTCTCGCCCCGTGTGGCTTCTTCCTCGTGTGGTGGCTCCACTAAACTTTGCAAAACTTGATAACCTTATCAAGGGTGACTCGGCCGGCATATTCCGTAATCTTAACCGGTTTCTCTTCATAGGTCAAATCATCTTTCAACTGAATCGCCTAAAGGGCATTGTATCTCTCAAGGGTATATCAGCCATCTCTGCGTGACACTTCTTCAATCGAGAAACATGGAACACATCGTGAACACCGACAATCATTTGGGTAATTCCAACTTGTACGCCATTCTCCCATGCGCTCCAAAACTTTGTATGGCCCCACAAAACGTGGCGCTAACTTTCCTTTAACTCCAAAACGCTTAACTCCTCGGCGGAGATACTCAAGATAAACTCGCTCCGACTTCATATTCTCGCTCCCCTTGCATTTTGAATCCGATAGCTTTTCTCGCCTTGACTAGGCTACCTTGAGCCTATCGCTAATTAACTTTACTTTCTGCTCGCACTCTTAATCAAATCCGTCCAAACAATCGGCGATCTCCTACTTCATCCCACAACAACGGGTTCTCGCACCTCCTTCCATACAAGGCTTCGAAGGGTCCATTTTCAAACCGGATTGATAACTGTTGTTGTAAGAAAACTCCGATATGGCAAGTTGTCATCCCAACTTGATCCATAATCCAAAACACCAGCTCCACGCATATCCTCCAAAATCTGATTGACTCTCTCGGTCCGTCCATCATCTGTCGCGGGATGGAAAGTCGTGCTAAACTCCACCGGTTCCCAATGTTTCGTGCAACCGCTTCGAGAACTTTGAGGTGAATTGGGTTCCTCTATCCTATACGATACTCCTCGAACTCCATGCAAACATACAATCCTTGTCATGTATATCTTAGCCAATTTGGCACTCATCAGAGGTAGTCTTTATCGAATGAAATGAGCTACCTTCACAAACGATCGACTACAACCCAAATCGAGTCATAGCCTCGAACGGGTCCTCGGCAATCCCGTGATGAAATCCATGCCTAGTTTATCCCACTTCCATTCGGTATAGGCAATGGCTGTAATAATCTTGCCGGCTTCGATGTTCTCGCCTTCACCCTCCGACATACATCACAAATCGCTACATACTCGCAATATCCTTCTTCATTCCGTCCACCGTAAAGTTTCCTTCAAATCCAAATACGCCTTGGTATTTCGGGTGAATCGAATATGATGAATCATGTGCCTCTTGCGTAATCAACTTCCGATCTCCGGTCATTGGGCACATAAACACGGTCCTCAAACCATAAGGTATCGTGCTCATCCTCACGAAATCCTTTAGCCTTTCCCTTGCTCATCCTTTCCTTAATGGAAGCAACTTCCTTATCTGTCTTTTGAGCTTCTCTGATTTTATCCATCAAAGTAGACTGAATCTCCAATGCTTCTACGAAGCCTCTCGGAACTATTTCCAAACATAGCTCCCGGAATTCCTTCGCTAATTCTTGTGGTAAACCTCCGATCATTAGGGTGTTGACATGGCTCTTACGGCTCAACGCGTCTGCTACAACGTTAGCCTTCCCGGGGTGATAATGCAATCTCATATCATAATATTTAATAAGCTCCAACCATCTCCTCTGCCTGAGATTTAACTCCTTCTGCGTGAAGATGTACTTCAAACTCTTGTGATCCGTGTACACCTCACAATGATTTCCAATGAGGAAGTGTCTCCAAGTTTTCAAGTCGGCACTATAGCTGCTAACTCCAAATCATGAGTAGCATAATTCATCTCATGAGGCTTAAGCTGTCGTGAAGCATACGAAACAACTCTTCCCTCCTCGCATAAGCACCGCCCAAGTCCTCGACGTGAAGCGCCGCAATACACTTCATAATCCTTGGTCCGATCCGCAGAATTAATACTGTGAGGTAACCAAACGCTTTCTTCAACTCTTGGAAACTAGCCTCACACTCCTCAAATCCAAATGAACTTGGTATCCTTTTTCAACAATTTCATCATAGGCTTCGCAATCTTCGAGAAATTTTCAATGAATCTCCGTAGTATCCTCGCGAGTCCAAGGAAACTCCCGATCTCTCCAACTGTTGTTGGTGCTTCCCAGTTTGTCACAATGGCAACTTTAGTGGGGTCTCATCGCTATACCTTCTCCGGATATAACATGTCCGAGAAATCCAACTTCCTTCAGCCAAAACTCACACTTGCTGAACTTGGCATATAGCTGATGTTCTCTGAGCTTCTCGAGTACCAAACGCAAGTGCTCCTTATGTTCCTCTTCATTCTTTGAGTAAACCAAAATATCATCAATGAACATCACGACGAACTTATCCAAAAACTCCATAAACACCTTGTTCATCATATTCATAAAATAGGCTGGGGTGTTAGTCAGACCAAATGACATAACGGTATACTCATACAGCCCGTACCTGGTGGTAAAAGCCGTCTTCGTTATATCTTGCTCCCGAATCTTCAACTGATGGTACCCTGATCACAAATCGATCTTGGAAAACACCTTAGCTCCTTGCAACCGATCAAACAGATCGTTGATCATCGGTAGTGGGTACTTGTTCTTGATTGTTACTTCATTCAATCCACGATAATCCACAACCATCCTTAACGATCCATCCTTCTTCTCCACTAGAAGTACTGGCGATCCCCAAGGCGAAGAACTTGGGCGAATAAAGCCTTTGTCCAGCAACTTCTTAATTTGCTTCTTAATTTCCTCCAAATCTTAGGCTGGCATCCTGTACGGTCTCTTGGATATTGCCCCAGTGCCTGGCAGTAGTTCAATTAGGAACTCAATGTCTCTATCCGGTGGCATGCCTGGCAACTCTTCTGGAAATACATTGGGGAAATCCCTTACCACTGGTACTTCCTCCTAAACAACTCCTGATAAGGAATTTACATGTGCTCTTCTCGACTCATGCCGTGATACATACTTGATTCTTCTTCCTTCAGGGGTGGTAAGCAAAATCGACTTACTAGCGCAATCTATATTCCCTCCATACTTCGATAACCAATCCATGCCTAATATCACATCCAAACCTTGCGATTCCAGAACTATTAGGTCCGAGGGAAATACATGGTGTGCAATCCTTAATGGCAGTCGATCACACCATATACTAGCCATATACTCTGCTCCGGGTGAGGTTACTAGCATGGGTGACCTAAGGGCTTGGGTTGGTAGTTTATATTTATCCACAAATCCCCTTGATATGTATGAATGCGAAGCACCTGTATCAAAAAGAACAACTGCAGTAAATGTCTTAACCAAAAACTTACCTATTACTGCGTCTGGCTGAGCTTCAACCTCCTCCACGGTAACGTGGTTCACTGCCTCCTATTGAAAGGGTTCGGCTTCTTTCCTGAGCTTCCATTGTCATTACCATTTTGGGCTTCTGGATATTCATTCGCATAATGCCCAGTCTTACGGCACTTATAACAAGTGATATGGCTCAGGTCTACCTTGGATGGTGTTGATGGGTTGGTGCGGCTTTGTCCATTGCTTCCTCCATTCCCGTTTCCATTATTTGTGCCATTATGATTGTGCGAGCTACCTCCTCCGTGAGTATGCTGAAATTGCCCTCCTGACTTTGGGGTAAAGCATGGTTTCTGCTGAGCTCCAGAATTGTACTTCCCATGTCCATACTTCCTCTTACGATTGTCAACCTGCTGCTACTTTCCCTCAATCATAAGAGCACGATCTACTAACTCCTGGTAGTTATTGAAAGTGGCTACCATCAACTGCATGCTCAGCTCATCATTCAGTCCTTCTAGAAACTTCTCCTGCTTAGCTGCATCGTAGCAACGTCATCTGGGGCATAACGTGCTAGTTTACTGAAATCATCCACATACTGGCCAACTATCCGTCCTCCTTGGCATAAGTTGTGAAACTCACGCTTCTTCATGGCCATAGCTCCTGCTGAAACATGGGCAGTACGGAAAGCTTGTCAAACCGATTCCATGTGACAAAGGTCTCTGTGGTAAGTGGTCAGAAATTCTCCCACCATGTTGCTGCGGGTCCGTCAAGTTGATGTGCGGCAAACTTCGCCTTTTCCCCATCTGTACATCCTGCAGTGGCCAACTCCCTCCCTATCTTATGAAGCCAATCATCTGCTACTATCGGCTCGGTGCTACTGGAAAACACCGGCGGATTCAGCCTTAAGAACCGTGCCAGATGGTCAACAGGTGGTGGTGGTGGTGGGTTGTTGTTGTTGTTGTTGCCTTGGTTCTGTACCAATGTTTGAATCAGGCATTCTCGCGCTGAATCAACTGAGTGATCTCTCAAGGAAAACAAATTCAGGGTCGCGTCTCGGAGGCATCTGAGGGTTTAAAGAGGAGAGGAGAGTTAAGAATAGAATGAGGTCTAGTGAGATAACACTACCCATATGCACATGAGACAAAAACACACAATATCACTCCAATCAATTCAAACAAGGGCATACAACGGTCTAACTATCGTTACAAAAGTGCTTGGACTAAAACTAATTAAATGGTGGAAAATTCTACTACTGTTGTGGTGGTCAACTAGAAAAATTGCTCTGATGAAGATTCCATGATATCTGCTCCAGCTTCATCAACATAATCATCATCACTATCGTCGGGATCTGAGTCGGTGTCGTCGATGATGATATAATTATCTAGACAAGTAGGTTCATCCTCTTCTCCTCTGGGTGCTGATCCTCCCATGAATACTCCAATCTTCTCCTGAAGGTCGCCGTTCTGTCTTACTAGAGCGACGATTTCTTCCATAATCTTTACGTGTAGCCTTGAGTTCTTCTTCTAGCTCCTTAATCTTGGTCATAGCCTTCTGCGGATCTTCCATATCTGCGCACATCTGATTCTCCTGGCGTCGGATGTGTTGGTTTAACTTCTAAATATAAGCTGCGATTGATCTGTCCTTCCTGGTGATGATCATCTCCCAATTCTCATCTCGGCGCCCACAAATCTGGTAGATAGTATTCTTGAGATCGTTGTGGTAAACATCTCCAATTCGTCCCATGGCGATGTGAGCTGCCATGCTCTTTCCTAGGCTCCATGTTGGTGCATCAAAGGTAAACTCTATTGGCTCCGTGATTGGTGCAAATGTCCTTCCTGGAATGTAGACTTGAATCATCCAGCGCTCCTCTTCGGGTAAAGTGGCGTTGAAGGTCCCGGTGAAGCTTGGTACTCCTATGTTCAGGTATCTAGTGGCTTCCTTCAAGTGATATCCAAAAGGTGAGTTTTCATCTGGTTGTGTGAACTTGATCCTTGCATCCGCCATCCTAAAGAATAGAAAAGATGAGGAGTCGAAATGAGAAGAAAGAGTA